>JAGXJF010003877.1:0-221945 GCA_019208055.1 Stipa capillata
CGTGACAGCGATCTGGCCGGAGGCGGGTTGGGGCGGAGCCGAACGGGGCGGACGGCGGAGGCGGGGGAGGGGAACGGAGGCGAGGGGCGGAGCCGCACGGCGGAGGTAGGGGGGGGACTGAGGCGAGGGGCGGAGCCGAACGGGTGCTCGGGAAGGGGTGGGAAGAGGCGGAGCTGAGCGCAAGAAGCTCGGGAAGCTACTAAATAGCAACTTTTCGGTACCAACGGGAATTAGAGGAGCTTCTTCTCACCAATTTCTCTTCTTTTTGGCTTCTGGCTTTCTAGGGCCATAAGCCAGCCAAGAAGCCCAAAGAAGAGGCCCTAAGGCAGTTGGCTAGAGGCCCGGGGGCTACTCCTCAGTGGGTGTATCAGCGAAACACCTACGGACAAAAACAAAAGTAAGTGTGAAATTTTACCTGCATCAGTGGGTGCAGCTTGCCATTTAGCAGGTTGGCACCTTCCTTCACCATCTGCATCAACGCCGGGAGCATCTCTCCGAGTTGGGTGACGACGCCCATCGCATTGTTCCACTCCTCATGCTCCCGAATGTCGTCGATCTCTCGGATGGTCAGGCTCGGCCGTCCAGGGTCCGCCTGTGGGATCCGCAGCAGCTGGATCGCCAGCGCGGATTCCGGCTGTGAAGGCGGGGTGCGAGGAACGTCCACCATTGTGGGTGGCAGCTTGAGGTTGCCTCGGCCATCCGGCGGCGCATCTCCCGACGAGCTCGGGACAGCTTCCCCCCGATGCCCCCGCACTCGGACCCGCATCTCCGGACGTGATCGGGGCCAGCGCCTCAGCGGGGAGCGCCTCCGGTTGGGGAGCAACAGATGGCGAGGTCGAGGGCGCACCATCCCGTCCAGGAGAAGGCCGGGGGGGCGGAGTCGCGGCCACCCTCGAAGGAGACGAGGGTCCGAGCATCTGACCCCGACTGGTCCCCGCCTCAGCCGGATCCTGGGGCGCTTGACGATGCCTTCGGGATATCTCCCGTCCTCCGTGTCCTATGAAAAACACCCGGGCACATCAAGTTTAGAAGACAAAAGACAAGCAAAATGACGTTCGCCAAAATGACTTACTTGGCGGATCGGGGGACAGGAATACGTTTCTTGGACCTCGGGGCCGGCTGCTTTGAAGAATCAGCCACTGGGACCGGCGACGCCACGAAGCTGCTCTGCTCCCCGAAAGCGGCATCGAATGTCCGTCCCTCCCCCCGGTTGGAGGGGACTTCATCTCCGGCTGCCTGAGGAGCCTCCGCCGGGGTGGCAGTCGGTGCCACCGGGTTTGGACGGGCGGAGGAGCTACCTTGTCCTCCCAGGGCAGCGCTTGCAGGTGGCGCCCGACTCCTTCGAAAGCGGAGCGGGACGTTGTCTTCATCTTCCTCCTCTTCCTCCGGGGCCGGCGCACTCGGCGGAGGAGTGCTAGGTGCCATTGCAGTGGGCGCCTTCCCCTTCAAAGACCCGGCTCCAGAGGAAGACACGCCAGCTGTCCCCTGTGAAGATGTCCCGCCGCTGGGGATGTCGGCGTACTGCGGCTGGTTCCAGATCTCTTTCTCTGGAAGAGGCACATCGGAGCTGAAGCCGAAGAGAATCTGCGAATTCGGAAAATAGTAGCATCACCTGAGTTAGACCTGACGTCATGGCCAACAAAAAGAATCGGGGAGTCGGTCACTTACCCTGCTTGGGGGGTTCGATATGCTGAAGGGCGGCGGCCGTCCGGAGATGTTCAGATATGTCCCCTGCGCCATGAGCTTCTCGACTCGGCGTTGGACGGCATCATCCGGGAGCTCCTCGGTGGACTCTCGGGTCGAGTCTTGGTCGTCGGCGTATTCGAACATTGGATGATCCCTTAGCTTCGAGCTGCACCCACCACCGGATAAAGGTCGAAATGACGACGACTCCGGTGACCCCGGCTTGGATCACCTCGGCAAGCTGCGCCATGAGGACCGCGATCCCATCTTGCTCCCGGTCCAGCGGCGGCTCGGACCAGCTCGGCTTGACCTCTAGAGGTTGACCCACGAACACCGGGAGCGACGGCGTGGGATTGGCGTAGTAGAACCAATTTGCGTGCCATCCCTTGTTGGAGGTCTGCATCGGCAGGGTCAAGTAGCTCTTCACCACTCCGGACCTTAACTGGAATCTGGTGCCTCCCACCACGGCCGGGCTGTCCCTGCTCGGCTGCGGCTTCACGACGAAGAGATGTTTCCACAGTGCGAAATGCGGCTGGATGCCGAGGAAGCACTCGCACAATGTGATGAAGCACGACATGTGGAGCATGCTGTTGGGGTTGAGGTTGTGGAGCTCTAACCCGTAGTAGTACAGCAGTCCTCGTAGGAAGGGGTGGACGGGCACGGAGAAGCCCCGCTCGAAGAACGAGCTATGGACGACCATTTCGCCCGTGTTCGGAGTAGGTGTTGTCTCCCCCGCGGCAGCGCGCCATTCGACCAACTCCTTCGGCGGCAGCACCCCCGACCTCACCAGGGCCTTCAGCCGCATCTCGGTCACCGTCGATTTGATCCAGGGGGCCATCGGATCGGTGGAGGAGTCCTTCTCACTGAACAATCTCCACACCAAAGCGTCCTCCTCTGCTTGGTTGGATCTGCTTCCTAATCGAGGGCTTGCATCCAATACCGGTGGTACAGAGCTAGGGTTTTTGGTGTGGCGGCGCTCTCGAATCGGCGGGGCACGAGGAAGATGAAGGGGGTTTTGGGCGCAAAGGAGGCGAAGCGTGTTCTGGAATGCCCGCCGCTTTCCCGATCTTATAAAGGAGGACGGATTGGGCGTTGTGACTCTTCCACTTCCACACGCACGTGGTTTTTTCGCACCCACGATGCGCCTCTTCGGCTTCCATTACGCGAAGTAACAGCCCACGTCGCGATTATTTCACGCCCACGATGTGGTCTCGCCACGATCTGCGCTATTTAACAAAGGGGATCCAACGGTTGGTCTTTTGGGGTTAAGTAGCCATTTGGAATATACCCCTGTAAAAGCAACTGTAACGTGCCTCTAGCAGGCTGCTAATTGGTTACCGCTTAAATTGGAACCGAGCGTTACGGTTTTGAAGAGTTTCAAGGATTGGCCTCCCGCAGGAACGCAATCACTTGAATACACCTGAGTGAAGGGTAGTTATGGTGCACCTTCAACAGGCCGCTAGTCGGACGCCAAGCAATTTAGAGCCACCGGTTTCTCCACCCAAACTTCCAGCGAAAGTCACTCCAGAGTTTTTGGGATCCGAAATTTCTGGATTCAGTGGAATGTCTGGTATTAGGCTTCGTCACTCGGGAACCTATGCGCCATAACTAGTGTTCTGGTTCTGACATGAATTTTGGAGGCATTCCCTCAGAGGGATGCTAGCTGGACCCGAGCCACTCGGGAAACCAGGTGCTACTTGGGAATTCGGTCGGAATTCATGGTATGCCCCACGCTGGGCTATCAGCCGGTCTCTGTCCCTCAGGATGGACCGGATACCACCAGGATTTACCCGCTATTAACTCATCTGCCATGATATTCCTGCCTTACGGGTGAATGTTACTCAGCTAATTACCTTTACTCTATAGGAGTTCTATGAGCCCTTCACGATCTTCCTACAGGCGACAAAAAGGCGTGCCCAGGTGAATGTCACTCGGGAAAAGGGAGAAGGCGAAGGCACTCGGCTAAAATAATGTCGTGTTCTGCTGCAGCCAGATCATGAAGGGCTCGGGCGCTACTGACGATAACATGGCACCCGGGTATTGTCAAGGAGGACAATACCGGCCCTATGGACATAGGGTGGGACGGGCCGATTACTTGGAGTTCGACTTCTACACGGGGGCGCCTCATCAACTTGGAGTACAAGACAGGGATAAACACAAATCCAGCAATCCCGGATTCTGTTGTAACTAATTAGGTAACCAATCTATAAACCGATCCGGACCCTTGTAACCCTAACTCGGTCGCCTATGTAAGGTCTGGTAGGGATCCTCCAATCGGTATGCTTTTTAGTATCTTCTCATACGGGATTCAAGCAATACCAATCCAGCAAACACAGGACATAGGGTATTACCTCTTCTCGAGGGCCTGAACCTGTCTAAACATTGTGTCCTGTGTGCACCCATCTAGATCTTCTATGCATGCGCCGCCCCATATTCATTATTGCCGGATCAGTAAACCGACAGTGATTGAACACAACTGTTACAATGCTTTCAACCTGAGGTATGAGCAACCCTTACGGTCATTCCATGTACATCAATCCGGTAGTAACCCCGACTTGGTCGCATAAGCTGTGAATCGAGGAACCTTGCATCCCAGGCAAGCTGAGCTTGTTTACATTGCTATGCCGTACTTATTTCTCTCGTCATTATTACTATGCTTGTCAAAAGGTTTCAGTAGTATGAGTAGGCTATTGTAAAGATCCAATACATGATATGATTTGAACACGATGGTTAATGAAACCTAAACAAGATAGAAAGAGTGACGAGGGGTAGTGATGATGCAATCGGGGGGTGAAATTGGTCTGTCAGCACTTTTCACCAGGTGAATTGGTCTGTCAACACCATTACCACTAGTGCGGTTACTGGTTGACACTTTGATTACCCCTTATCAGCCATATGTGAATCGTGACCCCATCAAAGGTCTTTCTAGAGTGGATATCATCCTCTTGGGTTCTTGTAACCCCTATTTGGAGAACTCCTCGAACACTTATCGGTGATGCTAAATGATTAACATTTGTTTGTGATAATGAAATTACTTTGGATATCACCTGGCATGGTGAGAGATATCAAATGAACTTGAATATCAACTATCATGGTAAGAGATTGAGTTTTCTAACTCATTATTAGAACATGTCTATGTTTTCGGTATTTGGTTAATGTCGACGATAGGTAAAACGTCGATCTTCCGTAATACATGGTGAAAAGAGAGTAGGGATAGGGACTCCTGGATCCAAGTCGAGTCTATCAGGAACAACAAATTTTAGACAGGTTCAGGCCTCCCTCAGGAAAACAACCCTACGTCATGTATGTCTTATATTTATATCGAGACAGAGTACAAAGGGGAATAACTAATCTAGATGAGATCGACTACTAGTCGGAGGTGGATGCCAGGGTATGTCTTCCCTTCTACTTGCTCAGAAGTCTTCTCGGGTGGAGGTGTATAGCTTCTAGCTTCTAAATTGACTTGTTTGTTGGGATTTGTTCTCGCTGCCTTCTCCGCAGGACCCCTGGATCCTTTTATAGAGGGTATACCATACCAGGTATGGATTTGTCTTCGAGTAGGACTCCTATCATCCTTAAACATTGGGAATGACTTCCTTTGTTTAAGGAGTCCTAGACGCCTGTGGGTAGTTTCTTTATCTTCCTAGAGTCTCCTCGAGTATAGATGGAGCTCCGGGTATCTAAGAGATCCTTGTGTTTTTATATACGAATACTATAGTCATATAAAATAGTATTGTACTACTCATCGTCAAGCCCCCAATAGTACGTGAAATAAGGCCGTGACGGATTAAGGAAAGTAACCTAGCCAGGGAAAACATCCTGACCGGGTGCTTTTCCGAGTAGTCACTTAGGCTTCTGAGTAGGATGTTCCTCTACTCGGGATCCTGCTAATCTCCAAGTATTCTAGTCAGGATGTTGAGTTCGCCCTGAGTGGCTTTGGGAGCCCCTGAGTGGATCTTACGTCCGAGTAGGAGTTCTGTAGTTTTAACCAATATTGTACTGATCCAAAGAATCAGGGAACACAAGTCTTTTCGATGGGTTTTCCAAAATTTGAACCATCGCGGCAGAGATTTCTCATGGTGGTGAAAAGAATATTCGTCTCTCTTACTCAACTGCCCTGGCTAACGTAGGTAAACTACAGTACATTTTTCAAGGTTGTGTGCCATGTGTTCCTAGATCCTCGTGCTAACCGTTCTCACACGCGCAAAAAGTTAGTGTGCTCATTAAATGTGAGAGGATGTGGTGGTAGAGATCGTGGGCTCGAGTAGCACTCAGAACTGTCGTGGGGCTAGTCATGATCAGACGGGCCCTGCCCTATAGAGGACTAGGTTACTCGGTGGGCGTTACACCTTCCTGCTTCCTTGTCCTCAGAGCACTCCTACCTCTCGTAAACTCCTTTAGCCAACTTCGTCTTCCTCCTCTCGCCCGCACCCCTCGACCCCATCATGGGCCAAGTCATGGGTAGGAAGAAGGGCTTTGAGAGATCCTCTTCGACTGCCACCGATGCTGCCAAGCAGGTGATGCCGAGCTAGGCTAAGTCGGAGGTGTCGGAGGAGTTCCTTGACATGATGGAGCATCAAGAGATGATCCCTCTGTGCACCATGATTGCTTGCTGAAAGGCAGATGGGGAGTCGATGCCGAGTCTAGACACACATTAGACTGTGGTGTTCGCTGACTTCTTTCAGTGTGGATTCCGATTCCCACCATTGAGCTTCTTCCTCCTCGTCCTCAACTTCTATGGGATTGAGCTCATTCACCTCAATCCCAACTCGATCATCATGCTGAGTGTCTTTGTACACCTGTGTGAGGCATACCTCCGCATGCACCCCTCCCTCGACCGCTTTAGGTATTTCTATAACCTGAGAAAGCTTCTGAATGAGGTCGTCGAAGGAGCAAGCTTTCGACTGCTAAAAGGATCTCAGGAGCCGACTAAAGGGGTGGGTGAATAGGAGGCTAGCTAGTGTTGGAAATATGCCCTAGAGGCAATAATAAAGTTGTTATTATTCTATTTTCATGTTCATGTATTGTTGATGATCTTGTTTTCCTGATCATGGGCATTGTTAATGTAACAAGGATGCCGGCAATAATGGGAACACATTGTTAGGGTAACAATGGTATTGGATAGACCCCTTATGAGATACTGCGAGATCACTTCGTCAATATGTTGTCAGTATCTTCTCATGATGTGTTAACGTTTACTTGCGTCCTTAGACCATGAGAATATCATAGACCCGGATACCGGATGGTTGCTTTGGGGTCATCAAACGTTACGCCGTAACTGGGTAATTATAAAGGTGACTTCCAGGTACACCAGAAAGTATATCGTGGTTCTAGATATGTCAAGATTGGGATTTGCCCATCCGGCGATGGAGAGATACACTCTGGGCCCACTCGGTATTACGGTGTCCAGCATCGCCTGGCCAGGTATTGTGACTAAAAGGTTAGTCACGGGGATACCGGAATACGGAAACGAGAAAAGAGTACAAACCGGTAACGAGGATAACTAGGTATGGTGATCAAGGAGTTGATCACAGGGATACCGTCAAAGTCTCGCCTCGGGTTGTGTAATGTATCGTGAGGCAAAAGGAATTGTATGCGACAATACAAGGTTTGCTCGATAAAGATCTTCGATGATATGTGGGAGTCGTTATGGGTGTCCAGATCCCGCTGACGATTATTGACCGGAATGTATTCCGGACATGTCCACATATACTCGAACCTATAGGGTCACACGCTTAACGTTTTAGCGACATTTAGGAATGCTACGATTTATGGAGAACGAGAGAGAAGGGTTCCGAAAGTGTTTCGGATGATCTCGAAAGTGTTCCGGGAGGTCCCGGATGGTTCCGGTGATGTCCGGAAGTGTTCCGGAAAGTATTGGAAGGTTCTAGAAGGTTCTGGAAGGTTCTAGAAGGTTCTGGAAGGTTCTAGAAGGTTCTAGAAATTCTAGAAGGTTCTGGAAGGTTCTAGAAATTCTAGAAGGTTCTGGAAGGTTCTAGAAATCCTAGAAGGTTCTAGAAGGTTCTAGTGGAGTTGGACTCCAACTCCAACAGGGTGTCCCTGCTGGAGTAGGACTCCACCTGCCTAGGGAGAGCTGCCCCAACCCCTATAAATAGAGGGGCAGGGCACCTCAAAGGGTATCCCAAGCAGCCCCAGAGGCAGCCCTAGTCCCTTGGACTAAACCCTAGGCCGGCCATCTCTAGATTGGCCACAGCCTTCTTTTTCTCTCTCTTCTAGATTGGATCTAGTACAGCTGCCGGCGCGCTGCTGCTTCTCCTTCTCGTAGATCCCCGCTGTTCTTGTGTGCTGGTCCACACATTACCGCGGTGTCGCTGATCCGGTACGCGTGGATACCTCGGAGACGTCGTATACTTCGGCGTTTGATCGGGCGAACTATTCACGAGGAGATCGCTCTCGCGGCTGGGAGGTATAACCTAGCTGCGGGAGTCTGCGGACTTCATCGACATCGGTCAACTTCTCCGCTGCATTGACGTGATCGTCGAAGGTATGATATCGTTACCTACACCTCGATAGTGTTTCTTGGTTTGGTTCGTGCGCGGAAAAATTTTGTTTTTCGTAGCGCGTTCCCCAACAGTGGTATCAGAGCGGTTCTATGCGTAGTTGTAGGTACGACTAGAGCATATGTGATATGCGGCATTGCACATATGATGTGCGGGGTGTTAGATGAGATCTACCACCAGATTTTCTTGTTGTTTCCCTCTCATTGCAAAATTTTGATCTCGGCGGCATCGTGAAATTTTCAGAGGTCCGGCGAACCTTATGATCTTCGGATCGAGACATGCTAAGGATGACTTTGGTTTCACTTTAGTTGAGAAAGATAAATTTGCAATGAGCGGGCTTGTAGATGTGATCTACACGGGGGTCATGCGTATGACGAAGTTTAGTATGGGGTTCGAGATTTCCGAGTCTCCAATTCCAGACACCCCGACAGTTAAATAACTGCAAGAGCAATCATGCTTATGGTAACGTAGGTAGCAAACGGTTTGCAACGTAGCCATAAAGCCACGTATTGTAGCATAAACGTTAGAGGCGTCTAACTTGTTTTTGCAGGGTATGCATGTGATGTGGTATAGCCTATGTGATGCAATGTGATTGTATGAGATGCAAAGTGTTTGTAATTTTAATTTTGTCATGACCTGCGTGTCATGAGTACGGCAATCGGCAGGAGCCAATACGATTGTCATTATTTATTATATTGACCTACGCGTCAACTAGAAAGCCATGTAATGCATTTATTTTATTAGCTATGTGATAGCAAATAGTTGTAATCGAAGGACATGGTGGTGACAATCTTACATCGATGGACCTCGACGCTACATCGTACGCGAAGAAGGAGTTCTCAGCCAAAAGATGTTGAAAAAGTCTTCTTCAACAAAAGGGGCTATACCATATCACAATAATTTAAATGCATGTGATGTTAATCCCTTTTATGCACCTTGTTTGATGCGTGGTAGACGTTGTTAAATAGGGTGATCCCTCACACAAATATCAAAGTAGTTAGTGTTCTTCCAAGTGTAGCACCGTCTGGAGTATTTGCCATTCTGAGGTGCGCCATGTCACATGGGTACGATAGGTTTGACATATATGAGACGGGCGCGAACCGTTCACGCAGCAGAGCACTCGGTTGTCTTGACGAGCTTTGCAAGATCGTCTTGGGCTCGGAACACACCCATCGAAAGATGAACAAGAGTCATATGGGATATGATTGGCATGTTGACCTACCGGTCTCGTTATTCCATCATCAGTGATGTCACATCAATGGTGGAGTAAGTGAGTCGTGGATCTTGAATCACTAATAATCAATTATGAGGGATATTGGTTTTAGTGGGAGCTTACTCTAATTAAGTGTTAATTTGAGTTGCTTTAATCATGAACAATGTCTAAAGTGTATTTGTTTTTAAGTTGTAGATCTATGGCACCCGTAACCACCTTTCCACTATGCGCGTTGCTTGAGAAAGAAAAACTGAATTCATCTGGGAACAACTTTACGGACTGGTACCGTAATGTGAGGATTGTCCTCAAGAGTGCCAAGAAGGACTATGTCCTATCGCAAACTCTCGGTGAACTCCCCGCTAACGCTACAGATGATGAGACTCGTATCTATCAATCTAAGAGCGATGATTCCATTGCAGTACAGTGTATCATGCTTGCCTCCATGGAACCTGATCTTCAAAAGCGTTTTGAGAATTGGGCTGCTTATGAGTTAATCCAGGAGCTGAAAGCTTTGTTTCAGAAGCAAGCAAGGACTGAAAGATATGAGATATCCAAAGCCTTGTTTGAATGCAAGATGGCTGAGGGCAGCTCAGTGAGTCAGCACGTACTTAGATTGTCTGGGTACGCGCAAAGGTTGGATGCGCTAGGTTTTCCAATCTCCCAAGAGTTGGGCACTGATCTTGTTCTTGCTTCCCTCCCTCCGAGCTATAGTAGCTTCATCATGAACTACAACATGAATGGGATGGAAAAGAGTATGGGTGAATTATTCACTATGCTTAAAACTGCTGAGAGTGGAATCCAGAAGGACGCCAATCATGTGATGATGGTGAATAAAACAACCAACTTCAAGAAGAAGGGCAAGTCTAAGAAAAAGGGCAAATCCAAGGGTGCTAGTATGACTGACACGCCTAAGAAGTCCAAGACTGGTGCCACTTCTGATGTTGAGTGCTTCTTCTGTAAAGAGAAGGGACACTGGAAGAGGAACTGCAAGAAATATCTGGCAGAAAAGAAGAAGTCTGGAAAGTCCAGCTCAGGTATGAGTGTCATACATGTTATTGATGTATTCCTTGCTGGTCCACAATGTAATTCTTGGGTATTGGATACCGGATCGGTTGCTCATATTTGCAACTCGATGCAGGAACTACAGAGGCCTAAGCGACTGGCAAAGGATGAGGTGACGATGCGCGTCGGGAACGGAGTAAAAGTTGCTGTGCTCGCCGTCGGTGTCCTACCTCTACATTTATCTTCAGGATTTATATTAGAGCTTAGTAATTGTTACTATGTTCCGGCCTTGAGCAAAAACATTATTTCTGGATCATGTTTGTTGCAAGACGGTTATTCGTTTAAGTCTGAGAACAATGGTTGTTCGGTTTATATGGATAATATGTTTTATGGCCATGCTCCCGTTGTGAATGGGTTATTTATTATGAATCTTGATGATAATACACACATCCATAACACTGACACTAAACATCGCAAGATAATCGATTCGAATTCCACTTATTTGTGGCACTGCCGTTTGGGTCATATTGGAAAGAAGCGCATGAAGAAACTCCATTGTGATGGACTTTTGGAGTCATTTGATTATGAATCATTTGACACTTGCGAGCCTTGTCTAATGGGTAAAATGACTAAAACGCCGTTCACAGGCCACGTAGAACGGGCGACTGACTTATTGGAGATCATACATACGGATGTATGTGGTCCAATGAGTATAGCTGCACGCGGTGGATTCCTCTACTTCATTACCTTCACGGATGATTTGAGTAGATATGGGTATATCTATTTGATGAGACATAAGTCTGAAACTTTTGAAAAGTTCAAAGAATTTCAGCATGAAGTAGAAAATCATCGTAACAAGAAAATCAAGTTTCTGCGATCAGATCGCGGAGGGGAGTATTTGAGTTACGAGTTTAGCGAACATCTGAAGAGCTGCGGAATTGTTTCACAGCTTACGCCTCCCGGAACGCCACAGAGGAATGGAGTGTCCGAGAGACGTAATCGAACCTTGTTGGACATGGTAAGATCGATGATGTCATTAACTGAACTGCCATTGTCTTTTTGGGGTTATGCTTTAGAGACTGCCGCTTTTACACTAAATAGAGCACCATCTAAATCCGTTGAAACGACACCATATGAGATATGGCATGGGAAGAAACCCAACTTGTCTTTTCTTAAAATTTGGGGATGCGATGCATATGTAAAGCGTTTACAACCAAATAAGCTCGATCCCAAATCGGATAAATGCTTCTTTGTTGGTTATCCCAAAGGAACTGTTGGGTATTCCTTCTATCACCGCGCCGAAGGCAAAGTGTTTGTCGCAAAGAACGGTGTGTTTCTCGAGAAAGAGTTTCTTGCGAAAGGGGTGAGTGGGAGGATAGTGCAACTCGACGAGATTGGTGAATCTTCGTCATTAGGTCAAAGTGATGCAACGCCGGAAGTGGTTCCGGAGTTTCCCACAATGACTGATACGGAAGCCCCTACATGTGATGTAGAGACTTCAGTCGAGCCAGCAGCTGAACCACGAAGGTCTGGTAGGATTCGCACGAAACCACAGTGGTTTTCGGACGAGGTATTGTTGTTAGACAACGATGAGCCTGCGACCTATACGGAAGCAATGATGGGCCCTGACTCCGTTAAATGGCTAGACGCCATGAAATCCGAGATAGAATCCATGTACGAGAACCAAGTTTGGAGCTTGGTGGACCCTCCTGAAGGCGTGAGGCCTATCGAATGTAAATGGATCTATAAAAAGAAAACAGACGCGGATGGGAATGTATACATCTATAAAGCTCGACTTGTCGCAAAGGGTTTCCGACAAGTTCAAGGAGTTGACTACGACGAGACATTCTCTCCCGTAGTGATGCTTAAGTTTGTTCGGATTCTTCTAGCGATTGCTGCATATTTCGATTACGAGATATGGCAAATGGATGTCAAAACAGCGTTCCTGAATGGGAAGCTAACCGAGGACGTGTATATGATACAGCCCGAGGGTTTTGTCAATCCAAAGGATGCTGGAAAGGTATGCAAACTTCAGAGATCCATCTATGGACTGAAGCAAGCATCACGGAGTTGGAATCTTCGCTTTGATGAAGTGGTCAAAGGGTTTGGCTTCATCAGGAACTGCGAAGAGGCTTGTGTTTACAAGAAAGTAAGTGGGAGCGCAATAGCATTTCTAATACTCTATGTGGATGACATATTGTTGATTGGGAATGATGTATCTTTTCTTGACAATATTAAGACTTCGTTGAAAAATAGTTTTTCAATGAAAGATTTAGGCGAGGCAGCATACATATTAGGTATAAAGATCTATAGAGATAGATTAAAGCGCCTAATAGGGCTAAGCCAGAGTACATATATAGATAAAGTACTGAAGAGGTTCAGTATGGAAAACGCCAAGAAGGGGTTCTTGCCGATGTCGCATGGGAAAAGTTTGAGCAAGAATCAGTGTCCTTCGACAACTGATGAGCGAGAACGCATGAGTAAGATTCCATACGCATCCGCGATTGGGTCAATCATGTACGCCATGATATGTACATGACCAGATGTGTCCTATGCTCTAAGTGTTACGAGCAGATACCAGAGTGATCCAGGTCATGATCATTGGACAGCAGTGAAGAATATCCTAAAGTACCTGAAGAGGACTAAGGATATGTTTCTCGTATACGGTGGTGACGAAGAGCTCGTTGTAAAGGGTTACACCGACGCCAGCTTTGTCACAGATCCGGACGATTTTCGATCTCAATCAGGCTTAGTGTATACACTGAACGGTGGCGCAGTGAGCTGGAAGAGTTCCAAGCAGGACACTGTGGCGGATTCTACAACGGAGGCTGAGTATATCGCCGCTTCAGAAGCGGCAAAGGAGGGCGTTTGGATTAAGAAGTTCGTCACCGAGCTTGGTGTGGTTCCGAGCGCGCTGGATCCTATGGAGCTCTATTGTGACAATAGTGGCGCCATAGCTCAGGCCAAGGAGCCAAGGTCCCACCAGAAGTCCAAACATATACAACGCCGATTCCACATCATTCGTGAATTGGTGGAGCGTGGAGACGTAAAGATATGCAAAATACACACGGATCTGAATGTGTCAAATCCGCTGACGAAGCCTCTACCACAAGCAAAGCATGAGCAACACCGGAATGCCATAGGTGTTAGGAGCTTAAGCATTGGCTAGATTATTGACTCTAGTACAAGTGGGAGACTGTTGGAAATATGCCCTAGAGGCAATAATAAAGTTGTTATTATTCTATTTTCATGTTCATGATTAAGTTTATGTTCTATGCTAAAATTGCATTGGTTCTTGAATATGAGATTCAGAGGAAAACCTAATTGCATGTGTGGAATAATAAACACCATTCAGATCCCTAGTCAGGCCTCTGGACTAGCTCATGTATTGTTGATGATCTTGTTTTCCTGATCATGGGCATTGTTAATGTAACAAGGATGCCGGCAATAATGGGAACACATTGTTAGGGTAACAATGGTATTGGATAGACCCCTTATGAGATACTGCGAGATCACTTCGTCAATATGTTGTCAGTATCTTCTCATGATGTGTTAACGTTTACTTGCGTCCTTAGACCATGAGAATATCATAGACCCGGATACCGGATGGTTGCTTTGGGGTCATCAAACGTTACGCCGTAACTGGGTAATTATAAAGGTGACTTCCAGGTACACCAGAAAGTATATCGTGGTTCTAGATATGTCAAGATTGGGATTTGCCCATCCGGCGATGGAGAGATACACTCTGGGCCCACTCGGTATTACGGTGTCCAGCATCGCCTGGCCAGGTATTGTGACTAAAAGGTTAGTCACGGGGATACCGGAATACGGAAACGAGAAAAGAGTACAAACCGGTAACGAGGATAACTAGGTATGGTGATCAAGGAGTTGATCACAGGGATACCGTCAAAGTCTCGCCTCGGGTTGTGTAATGTATCGTGAGGCAAAAGGAATTGTATGCGACAATACAAGGTTTGCTCGATAAAGATCTTCGATGATATGTGGGAGTCGTTATGGGTGTCCAGATCCCGCTGACGATTATTGACCGGAATGTATTCCGGACATGTCCACATATACTCGAACCTATAGGGTCACACGCTTAACGTTTTAGCGACATTTAGGAATGCTACGATTTATGAAGAACGAGAGAGAAGGGTTCCGAAAGTGTTTCGGATGATCTCGAAAGTGTTCCGGGAGGTCCCGGATGGTTCCGGTGATGTCCGGAAGTGTTCCGGAAAGTATTGGAAGGTTCTAGAAGGTTCTAGAAGGTTCTAGAAGGTTCTAGAAGGTTCTCGCTGCCTTCTCCGCAGGACCCCTGGATCCTTTTATAGAGGGTATACCATACCAGGTATGGATTTGTCTTCGAGTAGGACTCCTATCATCCTTAAACATTGGGAATGACTTCCTTTGTTTAAGGAGTCCTAGACGCCTGTGGGTAGTTTCTTTATCTTCCTAGAGTCTCCTCGAGTATAGATGGAGCTCCGGGTATCTAAGAGATCCTTGTGTTTTTATATACGAATACTATAGTCATATAAAATAGTATTGTACTACTCATCGTCAAGCCCCCAATAGTACGTGAAATAAGGCCGTGACGGATTAAGGAAAGTAACCTAGCCAGGGAAAACATCCTGACCGGGTGCTTTTCCGAGTAGTCACTTAGGCTTCTGAGTAGGATGTTCCTCTACTCGGGATCCTGCTAATCTCCAAGTATTCTAGTCAGGATGTTGAGTTCGCCCGAGTGGCTTTGGGAGCCCCTGAGTGGATCTTACGTCCGAGTAGGAGTTCTGTAGTTTTAACCAATATTGTACTGATCCAAAGAATCAGGGAACACAAGTCTTTTCGATGGGTTTTCCAAAATTTGAACCATCGCGGCAGAGATTTCTCATGGTGGTGAAAAGAATATTCGTCTCTCTTACTCAACTGCCCTGGCTAACGTAGGTAAACTACAGTACATTTTTCAAGGTTGTGTGCCATGTGTTCCTAGATCCTCGTGCTAACCGTTCTCACACGCGCAAAAAGTTAGTGTGCTCATTAAATGTGAGAGGATGTGGTGGTAGAGATCGTGGGCTCGAGTAGCACTCAGAACTGTCGTGGGGCTAGTCATGATCAGACGGGCCCTGCCCTATAGAGGACTAGGTTACTCGGTGGGCGTTACACCTTCCTGCTTCCTTGTCCTCAGAGCACTCCTACCTCTCGTAAACTCCTTTAGCCAACTTCGTCTTCCTCCTCTCGCCCGCACCCCTCGACCCCATCATGGGCCAAGTCATGGGTAGGAAGAAGGGCTTTGAGAGATCCTCTTCGACTGCCACCGATGCTGCCAAGCAGGTGATGCCGAGCTAGGCTAAGTCGGAGGTGTCGGAGGAGTTCCTTGACATGATGGAGCATCAAGAGATGATCCCTCTGTGCACCATGATTGCTTGCTGAAAGGCAGATGGGGAGTCGATGCCGAGTCTAGACACACATTAGACTGTGGTGTTCGCTGACTTCTTTCAGTGTGGATTCCGATTCCCACCATTGAGCTTCTTCCTCCTCGTCCTCAACTTCTATGGGATTGAGCTCATTCACCTCAATCCCAACTCGATCATCATGCTGAGTGTCTTTGTACACCTGTGTGAGGCATACCTCCGCATGCACCCCTCCCTCGACCGCTTTAGGTATTTCTATAACCTGAGAAAGCTTCTGAATGAGGTCGTCGAAGGAGCAAGCTTTCGACTGCTAAAAGGATCTCAGGAGCCGACTAAAGGGGTGGGTGAATAGGAGGCTAGCTAGTGTTGGAAATATGCCCTAGAGGCAATAATAAAGTTGTTATTATTCTATTTTCATGTTCATGATTAAGTTTATGTTCTATGCTAAAATTGCATTGGTTCTTGAATATGAGATTCAGAGGAAAACCTAATTGCATGTGTGGAATAATAAACACCATTCAGATCCCTAGTCAGGCCTCTGGACTAGCTCATGTATTGTTGATGATCTTGTTTTCCTGATCATGGGCATTGTTAATGTAACAAGGATGCCGGCAATAATGGGAACACATTGTTAGGGTAACAATGGTGTTGGATAGACCCCTTATGAGATACTGCGAGATCACTTCGTCAATATGTTGTCAGTATCTTCTCATGATGTGTTAACGTTTACTTGCGTCCTTAGACCATGAGAATATCATAGACCCGGATACCGGATGGTTGCTTTGGGGTCATCAAACGTTACGCCGTAACTGGGTAATTATAAAGGTGACTTCCAGGTACACCAGAAAGTATATCGTGGTTCTAGATATGTCAAGATTGGGATTTGCCCATCCGGCGATGGAGAGATACACTCTGGGCCCACTCGGTATTACGGTGTCCAGCATCGCCTGGCCAGGTATTGTGACTAAAAGGTTAGTCACGGGGATACCGGAATACGGAAATGAGAAAAGAGTACAAACCGGTAACGAGGATAACTAGGTATGGTGATCAAGGAGTTGATCACAGGGATACCGTCAAAGTCTCGCCTCGGGTTGTGTAATGTATCGTGAGGCAAAAGGAATTGTATGCGACAATACAAGGTTTGCTCGATAAAGATCTTCGATGATATGTGGGAGTCGTTATGGGTGTCCAGATCCCGCTGACGATTATTGACCGGAATGTATTCCGGACATGTCCACATATACTCGAACCTATAGGGTCACACGCTTAACGTTTTAGCGACATTTAGGAATGCTACGATTTATGGAGAACGAGAGAGAAGGGTTCCGAAAGTGTTTCGGATGATCTCGAAAGTGTTCCGGGAGGTCCCGGATGGTTCCGGTGATGTCCGGAAGTGTTCCGGAAAGTATTGGAAGGTTCTAGAAGGTTCTGGAAGGTTCTAGAAGGTTCTGGAAGGTTCTAGAAGGTTCTAGAAATTCTAGAAGGTTCTGGAAGGTTCTAGAAATTCTAGAAGGTTCTAGAAGGTTCTAGTGGAGTTGGACTCCAACTCCAACAGGGTGTCCCTGCTGGAGTAGGACTCCACCTGCCTAGGGAGAGCTGCCCCAACCCCTATAAATAGAGGGGCAGGGCACCTCAAAGGGTATCCCAAGCAGCCCCAGAGGCAGCCCTAGTCCCTTGGACTAAACCCTAGGCCGGCCATCTCTAGATTGGCCACAGCCTTCTTTTTCTCTCTCTTCTAGATTGGATCTAGTACAGCTGCCGGCGCGCTGCTGCTTCTTCTCGTAGATCCCCGCTGTTCTTGTGTGCTGGTCCACACATTACCGCGGTGTCGCTGATCCGGTACGCGTGGATACCTCGGAGACGTCGTATACTTCGGCGTTTGATCGGGCGAACTATTCACGAGGAGATCGCTCTCGCGGCTGGGAGGTATAACCTAGCTGCGGGAGTCTGCGGACTTCATCGACATCGGTCAACTTCTCCGCTGCATTGACGTGATCGTCGAAGGTATGATATCGTTACCTACACCTCGATAGTGTTTCTTGGTTTGGTTCGTGCGCGGAAATATTTTGTTTTTCGTAGCGCGTTCCCCAACAGCTAGATCATTAAAACTTCTTCCTTTTAAATGCAAATGTTCTCAGACAGATAAGAGGAACTAGCAGCTGTGTGAAAGGTACTACTCAGGTAATAAGATACACAGATAATATAACGCAGCTGTCACACAGGTGATCTACACAGGTGCACTATCTAAGAGAAACAGGCATGTGTGAAGAGACTATGACACAGATAGCTACCACCGGTATAGAGTAAAGATCACAGCTAGATTAGATATATATATCAGATAATTACACAAGCATGCAAGGAAATAAGAAAGTAAGTGCAGAATGTAAACACACGGAGAGACAAGAGATTTTTCACCAAAGTTCCCACTCTTTTTAGAGAGGTACATCTCCGTTGGAGAAGCTACTCCTAAGAGATAGCCAGCACTGAAACGTGCTTGTTCTCCAAGTACCTGAATCTTCAGGTCTCTTCCTTTTGCTTGTGGAAGTCCTTTTGCTTGGCAGCGGGTAGACTTTAGATCACCCTCACGAACGTCTGGGCCAATCCACACAAGCTTGGGTGATCACCAGTGACTCCTACACCTGTCTAGGAGTAGCCACTCCAAGAGTAATAGAATCTAGGGAGGAACCAATGCTCTTTGCTCAAAGCTCTAACTCTCTTGAACTAACACATGAGAAGTTTGGTTTCTGTTCAGGAGATGAGAGGCTTGCAATGGTTGAAAATGGCTGGCAAAGGTTGAGGTCCAAGACCTCCCGTGGGCCCCTATATATAGGATCCACAGGCACCTGACCGTTACAATCATGCCACGTTCAACGCACAACGGTAACAAGGCTTCAGGCAGACCGACACCTGTGTCACCGGTTGCTGGCACAGGTGAAATCCTAACTGACGTAGACTCCCTACTCAGCCCAGTCTTAGCACATTATATGCCCTCAGCGCACACAACAAACTCTAATGCATAAGAGGAGAGAACCTCCAACAGTTTTCTGACGCAGCAGACAAACCATTGCAGTGCAGTTCCCTCAGCATTTTCAAGCTCTCCCCTGGCACAGAGGTGTACCTGAGTCATAGAGCGGTTCTTTACCTGTGACACAGCTGTGCCACACAGGTAACTATGGCTCGAGGGTTTAGGAAGCTAGCACAGCAGTGTACTAGCACAACCCAGTTTCACACTTGTGCAAAACTGTTGTTACAGGGCCACTGACCTCGAGGCATCAGTGCCACTGTCCAACACTCTGAGCATTGAGCATAAGAACTTCCAAAAGTAATTGCAACTTCATCCCTCTTGGTAGTACAAGTGTTTCCTAAGGACTTAAGAAAACTAGCAAATCTAGGCTTTAGCTTCTACCAACTGTAGTCAAGGCTCTTGACGCATCAAGCAACCATCACCTTGCTTGCAACTCCTAGCATAGCAACAGCTTCTTCATAGCTGTGGCACAGCTGCCTAGCACAGCTATCTCCTTGTCTTGGGAAAACGTCTTTGTACTTTTAGTGGTCATCCTTTCATAGATGAAACCTCTTCCAGGAACCTAATCTTCCTGCTTACACTCAATGTAAATATTAGATCCCAGTTTGGGTTGCCATTAGCCATCAAAACCATTTAGGGGCCTAGGTGCTCTTTCAATCTCCCCCTTTTTGGTGGTTAGTGGCAACCCATTCAACATTATCAATTAAAGATATGAATGAGTAGGACACATGCAAGTTGTTAGAATATACTGCCAATGAAGCTGTGCATAAAATTTTTCTTTTGGAATGCAAATGCACAGATTTGAATTGTAAACATGAGTAGTATTTTCTCACAACATGCACTTCATCAGTTCAGAAAGTTAAATGAATCATGAGGAATAAACTGAACTGAGCTGATAATGATGCTGTTTTAAATTTTCTTTTAAAGCATGTTCAGAGCACAAAGAAGAATTAGCATGATCAGAGCATTCATTAACATGCGTTATGATCAGAGCAAACTTTTATACATGAAGCAGAAAATGTGCGAAGAGTCAGAGCATAAATCAGATCAGAGAAAAAACAACCACACATATCAACACATGATCATGACAGAATAACATAGCTTAGAACATAAATTAAACCGCATCATTACAGAAAAGAAAAGACTTAATATGATCAAGACATAAGAAATTGAAACAGGAAAAACAAGTCTTGATACATAACACGGCTCTGCTCTGCTCCCCTAAAGCCACTCACTCCACCTACAGCTAAGCTTTTCTCCCCCTTTGGTACTAAAACACCAGAAAGGGGTAAGGGAAGAAGAAACTTCATGTCGGCTTGGACTTCAAGAGCTGGAGAACCTCTGTGAGCTGTGGCTGCAAGGAGTCTACTTTGATATGCAGACCTTTCACTTCTCTGCATAGAGCAGCAAATTAAACATGCATGAGTTTGTTCTGATAGGCTCTGGCAGCTTCTTGAGTCATCATTGAGGAGGAGAGGGTGCCATCTTTTGCTACCTGTGTCATAGACACAAGCTCGGCTGGGTCAGTTGTAGGATCACTAGCTGTGACACTGGTGGGCAGTTGGTGAGGAGGAGCCTGAGGCTGAGAAGCTGGATCTTGAGAGGCTGATGGACCAGCTGTGTCACTGGTGGGTGGCCCAGGTGAATCACTTGAATCACTAAAGAGTGCTGGCATAGCCATCTCATCAGGGTGATCATCAGCTTGAGGTCTGAGCTGGGTTTTGGCTGTCTTCAATGTGATATCAAAAGTTGACTCTGGAAGACCTGTTCTCTTGAGGATCATATACATGATGTATGACCCATACCTCAGCTTAGCCTTCTTGTCTTTCTGAACAAAATCTATTTCATGAAAGATGTAACCTTGCCACATCAAAATGCTGGTTCTTGGCAATATGCACTAACACCTGCTACACTGGATTGTATACTGCATCTGTGTTGCCTCCCTTTGGCTGAAGGGTGACATTAAAAATCTTTACCAAGTGCTTGGCAGTGATGGTGATACCTTTGAAGTAGACATGATCAGTTGGAGCACTGGCTAGGAAGGAGAAGCTCCTTGGGTAGAATTTTCTTCTGATCTCATTTGGAACTGACTCCAACTTGAAAAGGTTTGGCATATTTGGCTCCACTAGTGCTGCAAACAAGCTGTTGAATTCTAGAGTTGTAATGGATAGAAGCTGGCCTCTAGTTTTCCAGATCATTATGTCCTGATTTTCTTGCTCTACCCACATAGTGGCATAGAATTCCTTGATCACTTCTGGATCATAGCCTTGTTGAAGATTGCATATGAACTCAAGGCCTGCTGCTTGTATCAAGGATGGAAGAGCACGTAGCCTAGAGTCTGTGAGAGTATCCCAATCAATAGCCTTGCAATCTACAAACTCTTTAGTTGACAAGATCTCATGATAGACCCCCTTCTAATTGGTATTGTGAAATTGGGGTCAGAGCAAACTGGCTCAATGTATTCCTTGTCAACTGCGAAGAATGGACAGGTTGATCTCATCTTAATGTAAGCATTGGAGCTTAGAGATGCAACCTTGCTCTTGGACTTCTTGGGGTCACTCTTTGGTAGCTTTTTCAAGGCAGCTTTGGACAGGAACTCCATCTGTTCTTATTCAGTCCTGAGAGCAGAGGAGAACACATAGCTGTACTTGGATTCCAAATCCTCTTCACCCTCTGAGTGACTAGGTGAGCTTTCTTCTCGTTTTGCCTCCTTCTCAGGTTCATTATCTGATTCTGCACTGGAAGATGAGCCCTCAGCTTCATAATCTTCATCAGAGTTAGCTTTGGGCTCTCTTGCCCTTGGAGGAGTTACTGACACACCTCTGTCATCATCTGATGAGCATTTCTAAGCTCTCTTCTTCTTCAACTGGGTCATCTGTCTGTGGCACAGGTGACCTTGATGGCTCTTCTATAGGTGAGTGATGATGACATGGCACCCGGGTATCATCAAGGAGAATGAATCCGGCCCTCTGGCCACAGGGTGGGCTAGGCCGACTACTCGGAGTCTAACTTCTACACGGGGGCGCCTCATCAACGTGGAGTACAAGACATGGACTAATACCTGCCCGGCATACTTGGAATCTGTTGTAACTAATTAGGAAACCAATCTGTTAACCGATTCGGACTCTTGTAACCCTATCCCGGTCGCCTATATAAGGCCTGGTAGGGGACCTCCGATCGGTAAGCCTTTTAAGCTCTTTAGTCATAGACAATCTCCATTGTTTCATAGCTCAAGCCACCTCGAGATCGATTCTCCAGGGCTTGCGGCACTCGGGATTCAAGCTATACTAGCCACCAAAAACAGGACGTAGGGTATTACCTCTCTGTGAGGGCCTGAACCTATCTAAATCCTGTCTCCCGTGTGCACCCATCCTGATTTGCTGTGCTCACGCCGCCCCATATTCAGTATTGCCGAAATAATACTCTGACAGTTGGCGCGCCAGGTAGGGGGACGTGCGCATAGATCCATCTACACAAATCGGGATGGGTTTCATCAGCAACAACGATGTTTTCGCCCCGAAAAGTGTCATGAGATTCATTTTCATGGACGCTACTCCGGACCTTGGATAACTTTTTCAATTCAGAAAGTTGAACTTCATCACCGACAAGGTCGGCAAACTTCACCTTTGCTACTCGGCAGCGCGTCGATCAGCAGAGGCTCCATCAGCTTCTCGGCACGGACTCACTCCTGAATCCACGCCTTCGGCCCCTCTCCCCAGGGATGAGGTTACGCCAAAACCGGGTCTGCTGTCTGCGTACGGGGTCACACCCGTCAAACAGAGATCCCGACTGGTGGGAGCCGTTGACTCTCTCCTTCCCATCCTCAAGTATAACTCGGACGAGTATGAGAGCTCCGGCAGTCATCACCTGTCCTGGGAGGTCTTCATGGCCAACCCCGAGTCGCCGGACAATGGTGATGGCCGACCAGTCCCCATCGTGGAACAAATGCCGGCTGAGCTTGAAGCCACTCGACTTCGTCTCCTTGCCAAGGAGGAGGAGTTGAACGAGCAACAGACCAGGCTCGCTCGCCAGTGCGATGAACAACGACGCAATAACGACATGAGGGCTCGAGGACGCCAAGTCGACAATGAGTTCCGCATGCATGAAAGGGACGGAGTCCCAATATTCCCGCTTCCGAGTCACAACATCGTCACGGCCACGATAGCGGCATGCGCCATCGAAATCCCCGAGGGCACCCCGGGACATGATGAACTCCAACGACTTTGCGTCTTGCTAGAAGAAACAGCCCTTCAGCAGGCCGAAGCCTCAGGAGACTGTGCGGGCTCTTCTGCAGGTGCAAGGAGTCGGCACTCTACCCCTTCGAGAAGTCCGCCAAACATGGGTGGTCACCACGCAAGCCCCGACCGTCGTCAGCCGGCCGGAGCAATTCACGAGCGACTCGGGCCCAATCGTAATGTCCGGGGCACCATAGCTGCACGAAGCCACGCCTGTCAGGACGCGGACAAAAACGCTCGTCGAGCCGCGCCGGTCCGTAGCCGACTCGGACCGGATCAGAATGCGCGGAACCCCGCAGATGTCGGAAGGAGCGCCCATCGAAGTCCCGAGAGGGATAATCGTGGCAGTCGCCGCGACGACAACAGTGCCACTAGCCGTGGCCGTTCGCCGACCTCCTCCGGCATGGGGTATGCGGGCCTGAAAGCATTCGGCACCCCGCATCCGCAGCGTCATTTTCCCGTCGTGATTCTGAGTCACCGGCATCGACAAAAACACGGGTGAAACTCGGCCAGACATTTGGCTGGCTGACTACCACACGGCGTGCAGAACTAATGGTGGCAACGACTACGTCGCGATCCATTATCTGCCACTGTTTTTAGCCGACTCAGTACGAGCCTGGCTCACTAGCTTGCCTCCGGGTTGCATCCAGTCATGGAGTGACCTCGAGACCCTCTTCGTGAACAACTTCCAGGGCACTTATAACAGACCCTGGAATGCGTGGGACCTCCACAGTTGTACCCCAAGAGGCGGATGAGACTCTCCGTGAGTACATCCAGCGTTTCTCCAAGAAGAAGAATTCTCTACCTGAGGTCCGAGAGGGTGACGTCATCACCGGCTTCTCCAAGGGAGTTCGAAGCACCGACCTCATCCACAAGATAGCGTGCAAAAACCCCCAGACTATGCGCGAGCTCTTCGATATCGCCAATAACTTCACCACTGGTGAAGAGGCCATTCGTAGTGCTACCAGAGATGACAAGGGCAGGAGTAAGAGCAAGGCGCCCGAGTCCCCCAGTCGGGATGCTCATCCCGAGTCATCAAGAAAGAAGCCCTCGCCAGAGGTCCTGTTCATCACTCCTGACTGGACAACGCCCTTCCTCGATCACCTCCTACGGGATGTTCTCTTGTCGAACCAGACCGAGGCGCGCCGCATCGCGCGACACGCCAAGGCCTTCGTCATCATCGATGGCAAACTTTACAAAAAGAGCACCTCCGGGATCTTCCAGCGGTGCATACCCCAAGATTAAGAAAAGCAACTGTTGCACGATATCCACTCGGGAGTATGCGGACACTATGCGGCACCCAAGTCACTAGTTGGGAAAGCCTTCTGACAAGGTTTCTACTGGCCAACCGCCGTATCAGATGCCGAACACATCGTCCGCACCTGCGAGGGATGCCAGTACTTCGCCCGGCAGACACACTTGCCGGCTTAGGCCCTCCAAACTATCCCGATCACCTAGCCCTTCGCGGTTTGGGGTCTGGACATGGTTGGTCCCCTCAAGAAGGCTCTCGAGGGCTATACACACCTTTTCGTCACAGTCGACAAGTTCACCAAATGGATTGAAGCCAAGCCGGTGGCCACGATAACTGCAGAAAAGGCCGTCAAATTTTTTCGGGACATTATCTTCCGCTTCGGCGTGCCCAACAGCATTATCACAGATAACGGCACCCAGTTCACGGGGTGAGCTTTTCTCCAATTCTGCGACGACTACAACATCAGCCTTGACTTTGCCACCGTGGCACACCCGCGCACCAATGGGCAAGTCGAGCAGTCCAATGGTCTGATCATGCAAGGCCTCAAGCCTCGGATCTTCCAGCGACTGAATAAACTCGCAGGCAAATGGGCAGCCGAGTTGCCATTAGTGCTTTGGAGCCTACGGACTACGCCCAACCGATCGACTGGTTATACACCCTTCTTCATGGTCTACGGAGCCGAGGCCGTCCTCCCGACTGACTTGGAATATGGCTCCCCACGCGTCCGCACCTTCAGCGAGGCCGAGTCAGAGGAAGCAAGACAAGACGCTCTCGACCAACTCGAAGAAGCATGCAAAGTTGCGCTCCTCCGGTCGGCTAAGTACCAACAGGGCCTACGACGCTACCACAGCCGGCACGTACGCGGCCGCTCGTTCAACGTTGGCGACCTGGTTCTACGCCGAGTCCAGTCCAGCAAAGAGCAGCACAGACTTTCACCGCCATGGGAGGGTCCATACATAGTCGCTGAGGTGCTACGCCCGGGGGCTTACCGGTTGAAAGACAGCGACAGCAACGTCTTCACCAATGCATGGAACATCGAACAGCTACGTCGTTTCTATGCTTAAACCCTTTTTCTGATATCTTGGAAACATGAATAAAGAGACTTCTTTCGCTCCACTTGAAACAAGTTCCTTTTCCCGACTCACCCGCTACTCCTGTTCGTAGCGGGCACTCGGCAACTACATGGTTCCCACCGTACTCGTGAATTAGTTTAGTACTGTGTATACAATCCGACGTTAACTCTTTGACTCCAATCGCCGGTTTACGCCGCAACCTTACGCTACACGAGACACATGCCCACGGCTAATCCCTACGCAAAGGAGGCTACAACGGGTTGGCGAAGAGCAGAAACGAACGAACAAACATACACAGGAACAAAGTTTTTTCACGACTAAAATAACATTACTTGCATACTGCAGTAGTCAGTACAAAAGCCACTCGGCATCCCAGAGTGCATGCAAAAAATCACTCGGCATCCCCGAGTTCTTACAAAAGTAACTCAGCATCCCCAAGCAGTTCACAACTACTTATAATTTCTACAGGCCCGCGCGATCCATGAGGGAGTCCGTTGTAGTCTCAACGATACTCATCATCACCGGAACGTCTTCGTCCGGGACGTCGTGTAAGTCCCAAATCTTGATTAAGGTTTATTGCATCTCATGCATACATGGCATCCCCTCCACCCCACACTTGTAAACTTTTGAAACAATGTATTGATGTATTGTCGAATACGTAAATATTTCATCCTCGGTGGGAATAGTTGCAAACACCAATCAATGTAATTAAAACTATAGAATATGTGCATATCTCATCCTTGAAAACTCAATTTGTGGAAATTAACACCAATCAATTTATTTGAAGTGTCGAACCTCGATAAAAGCCCTAATAAGGGGGTGGGTCCAGTGGGTCCCACCAGTGAAGCCCCCTTTCCAACTTTCCCAACATTCACCACCTAAAAGTATTCCAAAACCCCCATGAAATCATAACTTGAATTGGATTTCCGAGGACAAACCCTAAAAGTCCGAGAAACTAGGGTTTAGTAGATGGATAAGCTAGGTTGGTTGGAAATGCCTCAAATTTTGGAAATGGACATGAAATGGTGAATACTAGCCCCATACAAAGTTTGAGAATTTTTAGAGAACCCTACACCCTAGTCGCAGTTCAAATTGCCGATTAGGTCAAAACCCTAGAGTTGTACTGGACCCCTATTCAAATCAACTCCAATTGAGTTCAAACCTATACAGTAGCTCAAGAATAATATTATGAGGGCCTGGTAAAAATTTCAAGTCAATTGGAGAAGAAATTGTACATGAAATAACGAGAGGGGTGATCAGGGAATAAATAAAAAGAAAAAGAATAAAACCTAAACTAACCGACCGCAGCCCACTCGGCCGAAGCCAACTGGGCCGGCCCATTTTCACCCGCGCGCACCCGCGCCCCTCCGCTCTCGCTGACAGCAGGGCCCCGCCCTGTCAGCCTCTCCCTCTCTCTCTGCCGCGCGGCCGGGCCCGCTGTCAGGCCCCTTCGTCCACGCCTCGCCCGAGCACTCGCCGGCGTGGGCGGTGCCCGACCAGCGGTCCGAGCCCTCGCCGCCGTATTTAAGCCGCGCCCCGACCAGCCCTTTTCTCCATCCACTCCTTTCCCTTTTCTGGAAACCCTAGCTCGCCGATTTCCCATTGTTCCGAGCTCCCTCCCCGACTCCGACAGCGTCTCCGGTGAGGAATTCCACCGGATCCAGTGAGCCCCGAGTCGATTCACTCCACCCCCGAGCTCACCCACGATCTCCCTCACCTTTCCCCTCTTCCTATTTTCCAGATCCACCGCGGAGGCTCCCTGCCACCGTCTTCGTCCCCGCGGCCGACCAGAAGCTCCGGTGAGCTCTAACGCCGGCTCCAGTGCGCCCTTGCTTCCATTCTCTAGCCCTAGAGCCTCCCCTTCTTCTTCTCCACCTCCCTGACCGCTTTCCTTCACAGATCTCCGACTGGAACCTCTCCGACGTCGACCTCCGGGAGCCCCCGCCGCCGGTCCCCGTCGCCGACTACCTCCCCGACTTCCTCAGTCCTCGCCGAGTCCAGATCCGAGCTCAGGGTGAGCTTCTCATGCTCCAGGTGTAACCCACGAGTAGATCCGAGCACCCCCGCGTCCTGGAGCTTAGCTCCGGCGAGCCTCCGCCGTTGGGACCTCGCCGCCGGCCTCAGCTCAGTCGGGAACGAGAGAGAGAAGTAAGAGAGAGAGTGAGGGTGGGCGCGTGGCGTGTTTTGGTTGGCTCCCGAGTACCAGACCGAATGACAGATGGGTCCCGCTCCTGCTGACTCGGATAAGTGAGTCAGATTTCCGAGTGGCTTCTCGGGTACGCGTAAGAACAGGGACTCGGTCGGGGTAGGTTTCGGGTGACTCTAGCATTTAGGGTTAGGGTTAGTTGAGGGCAGAATTTTGAATAAAATTGAATTGGCCATAACTTTTGAACCACTTATCCAAATTTGAATATTTTTATATATTTGGAATCCTTATGAAAAACTCTACAAGATGGCTGAATCAAAAGTTAAATTTGATCACATGCACACACTGGAATCTGGGGTAGAAGATTAGCTAGTGTCGAGGGTCGATAAACCCTAGGTTTTCGACCCTAACTCCGATCTCGACAAATTGCACCTTTCTGGAATCCTTATGAGGTATCCTACAACATGGAATAGTTAAAAATGTAGTAGAGTTACATGCATGTTATGGAACTAGGGTTAACCCCCTTGTTTGTCGAGCCCCGTAAGCCCTAACTCGATAAACCCTAGCTGGAGACTCGTAGCTCCGAATAGAGTGATTCCAGCGGCGTTAGTTCGGTGTTCTCGAACACTTTTAGGTTAAACATGTTTGGGACCCTGACCCTCCAATTTGGGCGGGAGTTTCCAAAACCTTAACGCGTACTTGATAGATACTTAGCTTGCATGTAGGATAAGGCAACCTTAAGATGTTCACGAGGCTAACGCGAGTTCTCTTCGCCAACTAAAACCTAACACCAGCAACACTAACCATTCATTAGTTGCATTAAGCTTCATGCATACATGCTGGTTGTCCCATTATTACTTATTTTCAATACTCGATTTTCCTGCACTAGACTTCGAAGAAGGAGACCCGCAAGCTCACGACTTCTCGCAAGATCAGGAGCAGTTCTACGAAGGCAAGCAGAGCTTGTTGCATCCTTTCTATTACTCAGTACCATGTTTATTCAGTTGTATGGTGATATCTGCTATCTTGGTTATGAACTAGCATGCTAGGCTCTGTCTTGTGACATGTCGAGTTTTGGTGGAAGTCAATCTGAGATATTAAATATTTGAACCCATTTTAGTGAGATGTGAGAGTCGAAGGGAAAGTGGCCCATGGATAACCGTTGGTATCATTAAAGGAGCATGTTGCGACCAGAAGTAAGGAAGTGAGACCGTCGCGATACCAACCCTGAGGAGACTCCATGTGGTTAACTACTCTTGTCACACGTGGACGTTAGCGACAGCGATGCCGGGGTGTAGGTTGAGGCAACCCGAGTCCCTTGGGGCCTTGCAACCTCCAAGGGATAGGGCCCTGACTACACTCGGGATCGGCTGCCGGTGACGGTCCGAGAGATTAAAAATTGAGGTGTGGTGGTGATGGGACCCTGTCCATGCCCATATTGGCCGTTGTGCCCCATATTGGCCGTTGTGCCCCATATTGGCCGTTGTGCCCCATATTGGCCGTTGTGCCCCATATTGTACATTGAGACTTACATGTGACATGAGGTTGCCATCACACCCCCTGGTAGAGATATTTTGGAAATGTTGGATTGTAGGACATATTCATATTTTGATGTGAGAGTGGTTGATGTAATTTGACCTTGTTACTTATATTCCCGCATCATGTTTAATCCCCGCTATACTAGTATGCTTAGGACATCTAATCAAGCACGATTAAGTCTTGCGAGTACTTTGTACTCACCTAGGGCTTTCCTAGATCATTGCAGGTGAGCCAGCGGTCGAGGAATTCTTCGACGATGTCTAGTTTGTTGGTTTGCCTTGGTTGGTTATTTGGTTCGGGGAACCTGTTTTGTTAAACTGTTAATCAGCGACTCCTATGTCACTGTGGGACACCTTTATTTGTTTCCGCTGTTGCTTAAACTCCGTACTCGGATATGCTTTCAATATTGTAATAGCTAGTCCGATGTGGACAAATATCGTAGTTCTATTTCGTAGTGTTTTGTTGTGATATTCAAGTTGTTTTCCCAAGACTGCCCATATACCCTGCGTGTATGATATGAAGTATATGGGTTAGTCGTGAAGGACTACGGCCGTTCCTTGTGTTACTTTGTTGAGCGAGAACTCGGTTGAGTGACCCGCTGGCTGTGATGCTGTGCCGGCCAGGCAGGGTGTGGGTGGGTTCTACCGGGCTTTCGAGCGACCCACTAGCTTCGAGCTAGGTTAGGGTGTGGGTAGAACCGCCGGGCTCCTCCGACTCTACTCTGCACGGTAGCGTTCGTGAACGACTCTAGACCTTCACACGACCCGTGGAATTGAATGTGGCTCTGGGAAGCCCAGTCGCTTCCGGCCGGCTCGACCCACGGTGGGGTCGGGTGTCGGATCCCTCCACTGTGGTGCATACGGCGCAGGTACCGTGCCACCCGGTCGACGGATGCCTTCGGTCCTTGGCGACTGTTCGTTCCCCTAGTCATATGCGATTCCGGGGCCGTGACACGTCGGCAGTGTACCCCTCCCCGATCGCCTGCATGTCCAGCAGCGGATAGTGGGACCGCACCACCGCCAGACCTATGGTGGGCCCCGTCCGCGCAGCTTTCGACTCTAGCTTCTTCAGTTGGTCAGGCGCTTGCTTCAGGCGCTCCGTGACCGCCTCTCCGAAGTCCGGGGCCGGTTCCTCTTCCCAGATGGTGCCGCACGCCACCCGTCTCGCTGTCAGCAATGACTCGGCCATCCCACGGGCCTTCACGAGGCGCACTTTGAACTCTACAATGGCAAAACACAACTGTGAGCAAAAAAGACTAACAGGCCCGGACAAGCTCCAAGCCCGAGTCAAAAAACTCACCAGCCTCGACGTCTGCGGCTCCCCTCTTCGCCGCTTCGGCAGCCACCATCGAGTCTAAAATCGACTCAGTCGTCTTATGAGCAGACCACAAACTCCCATCCAGCATGTTCGCCCTACGCTCGAGATGCTCCACGCGGGTTGAGAGCATCTCCTAGAGCTTGCTGGCTTGGTCCTTGGCGGCATCGAGCTCCTGGGCGTGGGCCTTCACCTCCTCGAGCTCCGCCCTAAGCTTCACGGCCTCATCTTCGGCGGCTGCAGAAGAAAGTGCATCAGTATGACAAAAGGCGAAAAGGGCGACAAGCGCTAGTCGGATTCCTCACCTTTGGTTCGGGCGATCTCCTGGGAAAGGCCCACCTGCAGAGTGGTAATTTCCGCCCCGCACTTGCGGGCCATGTCCTCCACCGCCTACCGGCTCACGGCCAGCTTGTCCCACTCGGCCTTCCGTAGGTCGAGTCGGTCAAGGACCGGCAGCCGGTCCTGGAGGAAGGCGGTCTTGTCTTGCGACCGTCGATTCAGACTCTACAAAGAGAAAATGCAAAAGTTAGGCCACCCGGGAAGGTTATCAAGACCCTCCACTCGGTCCCACGGACCCAGCGGAGGCTCGGGGGCTACACCCTCTGGGTGCACTGTTTGTGCACCAGAGTCAGACCTACAAGGAAATCAAAATAAACCCTCCGCCTGACTATCCTAGTCGAACGTAGGCTCGGGGGCTACACCCTCTGGGTGCACTGTTCGTGCATCCAGAGTGAAAACTACAAAAATGCTAAGGGCCCTCGGCCCGACTACCTTAGCCGGGCAGAGGCCTAGGGGCTACTCCCTACGGATACATTCCTCGAAGGCAGAAGCGACTCACCTGCATCAACGGGCGCAACCTACCGTTCAGCAGGTTGGCTCCCTCCTTCACCGTCTTCAGTAAAGCCAGGAGCATCTCACCGAGTTGAGCCACGACGTCCGTCGTGTCATTCCATTCCTCCTCATCCCGGACGTCATCGATCTCCCGGATGGTCATAGTCGGCCGCCACGGGTCCGATTGCCAGACCCAGAGCGGCCGAAGCGCCAGCTCGGAGGACGGCTGGGGAGGCGGAGCAGTGCTGAACTCCTCCATCGACAGGGGCGAGTTGAGATCGTCCCCACGGTCTTGCGGGGCGGCCCCAGCCGGCTCGGGACCTGCTCCTCCCGCCGTCTCCGAGCCCCGGCCGGTGTCCGCAGGTGCGCCCTGAGCTGACACTCTGGCGGAGGGCTCCTCCCCCCGAGGAGCGGCAGGCGAGGCGGGCTGCGCACTAGGTCGCTCAGGAGACGACCAAGGAGGTGAGGACGTGGCCACATGCGGAGGCGACGAGGGCCGGGCGTCCGGCCCCGACGGATCCCTACTTCGGCTGGACCCCGGGGCGCTCGATGGAGCCTTTGGAATGTCTCCCGCCCTCTGCGCCCTGCAAAAAGAAAGTCAGACCTGTCAATATTCGAAAAACACAAATGAACAAGCAGTCGCCGAGACACTTACTTAGCCGATCGAGAGACGGGAATGGGCTTCATAGGCCCCGAGGCTCGCCGCCCAGACGCGGCAGCAGCCAAGGCCGCCGAGGTTCCCGATCTACCTTGCACCCCGAAGGCGGTGTCGGCATCTCTCTTCTCCCCCCGGCTGGCGGAAACGTCGTCTTCGGCCGCCCGAGGAGTTTCACTCGGGGCGGCAGCCGGCGCCACCGGGTCGGGGCCAGCGGAGGAGCCGTCCTGCTCCACTGGGGCAGTCCCCGTGGCGGGCGGAGCCGCTGAGTCAGGATGGGGGGCGGAGCCGCCCTGCCCTGACGAAGCGATGCCCACCACGGCGGGCGCCGGACCGGCGGCAGAGCCACCCTGTCCCCTCGGGGTAGGAGCCGCCGGCGGCCTTTGCCTCTTAACATGGAGGGGAACGTCATCGTCATCCTCATCCTCCTCCGGGGCCGGCACGCTCGGCGGGGGAGGACGGGGAGCCGCGGGGGCCGGCGCCTTCCCCTTTGAAGGTCCGGCGCCCTTTGAAGAGCCGGCGTCGGAAGAAGGCGTCCCGGCCGTCCCTTGTGGTGGCGGCCCGCCGCTCAGGACGTCAGCGTACTGCGGCTGGTTCCATATCTCGTCCTCCAGGAGGGGAGCGTTGGAACAGAAGCCGAACAAAACCTGCGAAGATAAACCCCGAGTGAGACTCGGCGAAGAACTAAGAGAAAAAGGTCAGGGTATCGGTTACTCACCTGACTCGGCGGGTTTGCCCGGCTAAAGGGCGGCGGCCGTCCGGAGAAGTCCAGACTCGTCCCCTGAGCCAGGAGCTTCTCGAGCCAGCTTTGGACTTCACCTCTGTGAGCCCTTCGGCGGACTCTCGAGTCACATCGTCTTCGCCGGTATACTCGAACAAGGGGTGCGCCCGAAGCTTCACAGGCTGCACCCGCCACCGGACGAAGGTCGCAACGATGACCGTCCCGGTGACTCCGGACTGCATCACCTCGGCAAGCTGCGCCATCAGGACAGCAATGCTGTCCTGTTCCCTGTCAAGCAGTGGCTCCGACCAGCTCGGCTTGACCTCCGGCGGATGGCCCGAGAAGGCCGGAAGCGACGGGTCGGGGTTGGCACAGTAGAACCAGTTGGCATGCCAGCCCTTGTTTGAGGACTGCATCGGCGGGGCCGGGTAACTCTTTGCCGCCCCAGACCTTAGCTAGAACCCGGCACCTTCCACTACGGCCAGGTTGTCTCGGCTCGGCTGCGGCTTCGCCATGAACAGGTGCTTCCACAGCGCGAAGTGCGGTCGGATGCCGAGGTAGCACTCGCACAACGTGATGAAGCATGCGACATGGAGCATGCTATTGGGGTTGAGATTGTGGAGCTCCAGCCCGTAGAAGTATAGCAGCCCCCGCAGAAATGGGTGGACTGGCACCGAGAACCCCCACTCGAAGAAGGAGCTGTGGACGACCAGCTTGCCGGTGTTTGGAGTGGGTACAGTTTCCCCCGCGGTGGCGCGCCGCTCGACCAGCTCCCTTGGCGGTAGCAACCCCCGCCGCACGAGGGTTTCCAGCCGCGCCTCCATCGCCGTCAATTTCATCCACGGAGCCATCGGATCAGCGGGCGAATCTCCTTCACTCAGCAGCTTCCACACCAAAGCATCTTTCTCGACTTCGGTCGGATCAGCTTCCCAATGTGGGGCTTGCATCCGAAGGGATCGGAGGGGGAGTTAGGGTTTTGGGTGGAGCGGCGCGCATGAGTCGATTGGCGCAAAGGGAATGAGAATGCGTTTGAAGGCGTGGGTCAATCCCGCGACCTTTTCGGAATATAAAGGAATGGATTGAGCGGTTCGGCTTCCCCATGTCCGCACGCACCCGGATTCTCCGTGCCCACGATGCGTCCTTTCAGATTCCACTATGCGCTTCGGACGGGCCACGTCGCGTTTCTTCCGCGCCCGCGACTTAACGGCGCCGAGATTCGTGCGGCTTAATTAAAAGGGGATCTGACGGTTGGCCTTTTGGGGTTAATAGCCGTTCAAAATATACCCCCGCAAACAGCAACCGCAACGTGTTTCCCGCAAACCACCAGCCGGTTGCCGGCAGAATCAGGACCGGGCGTTACGGTTGTGAAGGGTTTCAGTGGTTGGCCTCAAGCAAGAACGCAGCCACCTGAATACACCCGAGTGAAGGGCAGTAATGGCACGCCTTCCATAGGCCACAAGTCAGATGCCGAGCAACTCGGAGCTACCAGATTCTCTACCTGGACCTACCGAGAACGTGAAATTCGAAGGCTCCGGGATCTGGAATTTCTGGATTCAGTGGAATGACTCGGTGTAAGGCTTCGTCACTTGGGAACCTATGTGCCATGTCTTGTTTCTCTGGTTCTGACGCAAATTTCGGAGGCATTCCTTCAGGGGACACTAGCTGGCCTTAATCCACTCGGGAAGGCCAGGTGCTACTCGGAAATTCAGTCGAGATTATGGTACGCCCCACGCAGGGCTATCAGCCGGTCTCTGTCTATCAGGATGGATCGGGTACCACCAGAGTTTACCCGCTATTAGCTCACCCGCCATGATATTCCTGCCTTACAGGTGAATGTTACTCGGCTTTTTACTGTCTTTTCCACAAGAGTTCTGTCAGTCCTTCACGATCTCCCTGCGAGCAGAAGTCACTTGGGAAGCTTGACCAGAAGTGAAGACCGATAGCAGCAAGATCGTGAAGGACTCAGGGGCTACTGATGATGACATGGCACCCGGGTATCATCAAGGAGGACGAATCCGGCCCTCTGGCCACAGGGCGGGCCGGGCCAACTACTCGGAGTCCGACTTCTACACGGGGGCACCTCATCAACGTAGAGTACAAGCCATGGACTAATACCTACCCGGCATACTCGAAATCTGTTGTAACTAATTAGGAAACCAATCTGTTAACCAATCCGCACTCTTGTAACCTGTCTAAATCTTGTCTCTCGTGTGCACCCATCCTGATTTGCTGTGCTCACGCCACCCCATATTTAGTATTGTCGGAATAATACTCTGACAGTGAGGGCACAGCTGTGACCGCTGGCTATTGAGCAGGTGAAGGAGCTGATGGAGAGCTTTGAGTATCAGGGGCAGCTGGCTGTGTCATAGCTATCTGAGGCATCTGTGAACTTATTCCTTGAACATGTGGTGACTCAGTGGTTTCTGCTTGTCCTTCTTCTCCCTCTGAGACAATGAATGTTGAAGGAGATATTGGCTTGTGCACATCTAGAGATGAGAGTGTCCATACTAACTGAGCTGGAACTCTTTTTCCCTCTTCTCTAATAAGTTGCAGGCAGAGCAGGTATTAGACGAGCACCTGGATCAGCTACCTGTGGCACAGGTGGTGACTTCTCCTTCTTCAAATCCTTTAGAGCCTCCTATTGTTGAACCAGCTGATCTTTCAAAGATGGTTTAGAGCTCTGTGAGGTCTCAGAGATGATAGTGACCTATGCATCTGATTGCTTCTTGGCTTGAGGCTCATCATCAATTACTACAGTTTCAGACCTCTTCCGTTTGAAACTTGGTACAGGCATGGCTGCAGCTTCTTTTCTGAGGTCAGGTGAGAGCAATTTTTGCTTGAGTTTGATCTCCTCTAGCAAAGCTTTCCTAGCAGGTCCTTTTGGAGTGTTCTTCATTCTGGTAAACAACTCAGCGATCTGTTGAAGAAGGTTATGATCCTGACATCTAAAGATCGAACTGCAATGGGTTTTGATGCTGAAGCTGATTGAGAGCTGGATGAGAACACCATCTGCTTCTCAAGGATTTGCTGTCTCAAATCATCCTTGGCAGACTCTGAGGTGGCTGCCTGCATTTGAAAGTGCAAATATGCTATTTTACTCAGGAGAACCTTATCTGCAGCTTTAGGCTCTGGGAATAGCAACTAGAGATAGGCCTGGCCTGCACTGAGAGTTGAAGAGCTTTGCTTGGTAGGTCTCCAGCAAGTTGCTTCTTCATCCTCTCATTGGTCTCCTTATTGATTTTCTCTAAGAGCCTATCCATCTGCTCTAATATGAGTTTTGTCATTATCTAGATGCTTCTTCAGATGAATCTGCTTGCTCAGACTTTAGGCTCTTGATTGATAGTGTGCCCCTTGGCAGCACTACTTCTGCAGATTGAGGTCTTCTTGACCTTTCTGATTGTTCTCTTGGGCTTCTTAGCAGTTTCCTTGCCCAATGAAGTGTGTTCAGCATCAGATGAGACCTTGTCCTCTTGGATGGGACAAGCTGCACTGAACTGACTGTCCAGCTTTGGATGCTACAGTAGCAACTCTCTTTTTCTGCAGCTTTCTTTTGCCTATAGGCTTTTTGCTGTGCTCTTCTTCTCTGAAGAGCTTCTTCTTTCTGTCTCAATCTTTCCCTTTCTTGATCAGAATCAGAAATGATGATCTCTCTGCTTGATTCTTCCGATCAGACCACTTGAGACCACTGTCTTCTCTAGTCAGAACCTGAAGACATCTGAAGAAACGAGATAGATAAGGAAGAATAAAGGAAAGGGGTGTTCCTAAATGCAGAAGATAGTAGCTGTGTGGGCCACCTGTGTGAGGTCAAGGTGACACAGGTGAGGACTTGGAACCAAACTAAAGTCTCTGCCCTTGGAATAGGCGTGCCTGTGTGACAGGTGAGACCCTAGCGGTGACACAGCTACGCGCAGAGGCGGACGGCAGATTCATGAAAACTAGGTTTTAATGAAGTTTTGCCACTAGGTTTCGAGCTAGATGAATCTAGGAATCTAAACAAAGGCTAAACCAACCCTAAATAAGGACAATGCACTACTGAAATAAGCTCACGAGCGATTGCATTGACAAGAAACTAGGTTGAACGCAAAGAAGGGTTGGCTGAAGCTTACTTTGATCGAAAACTCGACAAAGCGCGGATGAATCGGTGCCGGAGTGCCTTGGAAAGCTTCTCTGACGAGTTGGAAAACTTTCGAGGGTCGGAAAGATACGATCTCGACGAAAACGCGAGAATTGAGCACTCAGCGGAAGTTTGGGGTTTTTGTGTTTGAACAGGGTTTCAGGGGAAACGCGACGTTGCTTTATATAGGCCGAAGGGTTATAACATGGCTGTGTCACAGCTGGGTGGATGACCTGTGACACAGGTGAGTGAAAAGAGTCCTTATGACCTACGGAGTTCAAAAGAATTCACCTGAGACACAGGTGGATGACTCAGGTGACAAGTTTTTCATCTGGAACACCAAGATAGAGAGAATTTGATAAGAGAGAAAGCACAAGGAACTAAAGAGAGTCCTAGTAAATCTTCCCAATGTCAGTTTGCCAAAAACTCAACAGGGCAAAGCTAAAACTGACAAGAGTTGATTTGAAAAACCACGACACAAGAAAAAGAAATGTGCACAGAAGATAGGCACAAACATCTTACCAAAAACACTCTAAGCACAGAACACACCTGTGACACAGGTGGGAACACAGATGAAAACACAAACAGAGAAACAACATAAACATATGAGCTAGACACCAAGCCAAACCTTTTATTGCAAGTTTGAGACATCAATGATATTCAACTCACTCCTCAGGGTACAGAACCTAGTCTCATCTAAAGGCTTGGTGAAGATATCGGCAAGTTGTCTGTCTGTCCTCACATGACACAGCTGGATGTCTCCTTTCTCCACATGGTCTCTCAGAAAGTGGTGCCTCACTTCTATGTGTTTTGATCTCTGGTGGTGAACTGGGTTGTTGGCTAACTTGATGGCACTTTCATTGTCACAGAAGAGGGGTACTTGACTAAAAGACACGTTGAAGTCTTTCAAGGTCTGCCTCATCCATAGTAATTGAGCACAACAACTACAGCAGCTATGTATTCAGCTTCTGCAGTGGAAAGGGCTACTGATTTTGTTTCTTGGATGACCAGGACACCAGAGAGTGCCCTAGGAAACTGACAAGTACCAGAGGTGCTTTTTCTGTCAACCTTACACCCTGCATAGTCACTATCAGAATAGCCAACTAGCTCAAAATTTGCACCTTTGGGGTACCACAAACCAAACCCTGAAGTTTGAATCAAATATCTCAGAATCCTGCGTACTGCCACTCTATGGCAGTCCTTTGGGTTAGCTTGGAATCTAGCACACATGCATACACTCAACATGATATCTGGCCTAGATGCACAAAGATAAAGCAAGGAGCCTATCATAGACCTATACTCCTTTTGATCAACAGAGTTACCTTCAATGTTTAGATCAAGATGTCCATTTGTTTGCATGGGAGTGTGGATAGGCTTTGCATCCTTCATGCCAAACTTGGAGATGATGTCCTTTGTGAACTTCTCTTGTGAGATGAAGGTGCCTTCCTTGAGTTGCTTGATTTGGAGTCCTAGGAAGTACTTGAGCTCTCCATCCAAGACATCTCAAACCTCTGGGTCATCATCTTGCTAAACTCATCACTCATTGAACGGTTAGTACTACCAAATATTATGTCATCGACATAAATTTGGCACACAAATAAGTCCTTTCCATTCTTTCTTAGTGAATAGAGTTGTGTCTACTAAGCCCATTTTAAACCATTTTTGATCAGAAAATCTTTCAGTGTATCATACCATGCTCTAGGTGCTTGTTTCAGACCATAAAGTGCTTTGTGCAATTTGTAGACATGGTGTGGTTTCTTAGCATCTTCAAAACCAGGTGGTTGCTCAACATAGACTAATTCAGAAAGTTTACCATTCAAGAAGGCAGACTTCACATCCATCTGATATAGCTTGATGTTATGATGTGCAGCATAAGCAAGTAGAATTCTGATTGCTTCTAGTCTTGCCACAGGTGCAAAAGTTTCACCAAAGTCCAGACCTTCAACTTGAGTGAAGCCTTGAGCAACTAATCTGGCCTTGTTCCTCACCACCAGTCCATTTGCATCTTGCTTGTTCCTGAAGACCCATTTTGTTCCAATGACATTGTGGTCTTGAGGCCTTTCCACCAGGGACCAGACTTGATTTCTTTCAAACTGGTTCAGCTCTTCATGCATGGCATTTACCCAATCAGCATCCTTGAGAGCTTCATTGACATTCCTGGGTTCAACACTGGAGACAAAAGAGTAATGTTCACAGAAATTTGCAATACGAGAACGAGTAGTCACTCCCCTATGAATGGCACCAATGATTTGGTCTACAGGGTGATCTTTCTGCAGCCTACTGATCACAAGGGGTTCGGGGTCAACCACCTGTGTCACAGCTGTTGGTGTTGCCTGTGACACAGCGGTTCTTCCTGCGACACAGCTGGCTGAGACAGGTCCTCTGCATCCAGTTGATCATTGGCTGGGTTGTACTCGAACTCAATGTCTTGCTCTCCAGTGTCTTCACACAGTGGTGGAGCAGGTGGTTCATGATCACTTGGTGAGGCAGGTTCCTCCTTGACAGTAGGTCTGATCTCACCAGTGGATTTCTTGAGAATGTCCTTGCTCCCTACATCATTAGCAACTTGCTCTCCTTGAGAGCCATAAGACTCATCAAAGTCCACATCTATAGATTCTTCAACAACCTTTGTGGAGGTGTTAAAAACTCTATAGGCATGGGAGTTAGTGGAATAACCAAGAAAATACCAACATCAGATTTAGCTTCAAACTTAGAGAGGCGTTTGCCTTTTCTAAGAATGTAGCACTTACAACCAAATACCCTGAAGTATGAGACAGTTGGCTTGGAGTTGGTGAGCAGCTCATAAGGAGTCTTCTTGAGTAGTGGATGTAGATATAGCCTATTGATGGAGTGGCAGGCAGTGTTGACAGCTTCAGCCCAAAATCTTGGTGAAGTCTTGTATTCATCCAAAAGTGTCCTTGCCATCTCTATCAAGGTCCTGTTCTTCCTTTCCACTACTCCATTCTGCTGTGGAGCATATGGACTTGAGAACTCATGCTTGATTCCATGCTTGTCCAGAAATGCCTCCACCTTGGAATTCTTGAATTCAGTCCCATTGTCACTTCTGACTTTGACCAGATTTACCTTCCACTCATTTTGAACTCTAACTATGAGTGCTTGAATTTCTTGTAAACCTGTGTCTTATCCTTCAAAAAGAACACCCAAGTATAGCGAGAGAAATCATCAACAATTACAAAACCATACTTGTTACCTCCCAAGCTCTCATATGTTGTAGGACCAAAGAGGTCAATGTGTATGAGCTCAAAAGGAGTGGTGGTGGTCATGATGGTCTTGGGACGATGGGCAGCTCCAACTTGTTTGCCGGCTTGACATGAACTGCAGGGCTTGTCCTTCTCAAACTTCACCTTCTCCAAGCCTATGACATAGTCATGTTTGCTCAGCTTGTTGAGAAGCTTCATTCCCACATGTCCTAGCCGCCTGTGCCACAGCCAGCCAACACCGGTCTTGGCCATGAGGCACCATGGAGCTGCAGCAGGCTGTTCATTGAAATTCACAATATACAATTTTCCAGACCTGCATCCTTTGAACACTTGTGAATCATCAGATAGTTTAGAGGCTATAACCTCATCAGGATAGAAAGTGACTTTCATACCTGTGTCACACAGCTGTGACACAGACATTAGACTATAGCCTATCTGATCCACAAGCATAACATTTGATAAGGAGTGATGTTCAGATATGGCAACTTTACCAATGCCATTTACCTTTCCCTTGGAGTTGTCTGCATAGATCACATATTTGCTGGGCAGATTCTCATTGGTGATCTCTACAAACTCCTCTCTGCCTCCAGTCATATGTTGTGTACATCCACTGTCCACAACCCAATCAGTTCCACTGGAGACAGTGTCCTGCAAGTTTAGTTATGAAACTTAGGGATCCAAACTAGTTTGGTTCCCTTAGTAACTTTATCATAAGCAGAGACAGCAGTAATAGGATTAGCAAGTTTGTTCCTAGAGTTCATAGCCTTAGCTATGGATGATATAACATGAATCCTCTTTGGCTGATTATCACCTGCAACCTTAGGCATAAGAGTTAGTGAACTGTGCAAGCTACCTGTGACACTTGTAGTCCCACAGCTGTGTGAGGTACCAGTGACACAGGCAACAATAGCCTTAGGTACCCAGATGGCAGGTGACCATTTTCTCAGTTGCTTGAGACCAACATATTTGGCCACTGTCTTGCCTCTCCTATCCTTTTGCAGAACATAAGATGGGTTAGATGGAATGTTCACAACATTCCTGTTTTTCTGCTCATGACCAACAAAGTTGTTGTCATTTGTACCTGCCTGTCTCACAAAGTTAGCTGCAAGATTTTTCTTAGACAATGGGTTAGTCACAGCAGGCAGTTTATCTTCATTCAAGACAGGAATGTAACCAAGGCCTTTCAGGCCATTGTTTCTTCTGAACATTTCAGTTCTTATCTTCTGATAATTTTGCATGCCAATGTTGGCAGTGCATAGGCCTTTCCTCATAAGCCTTTTCAGCTCTTCAAGCTCCTCCTTGAGCTTGTTGTGCTCAGCTGCATCCACAGAGTTAGTTGCAATAGAGGTTGAAGCCTCATTAGAGTTATCAGTCACAACACCTGTGGAAGTTAAAACATTTATGCGAGTAGCACAATTCAAGCATGTTTCAACAGTAGCAGGAGCAGGCAAAGGTGTAATATCAGAAGTAACAGAAGAGTTATGAGCGTTAGTATCATCAATGCACTTGGCATGCTTTGCCTTCAGCTCCTCATGCTCCTTGAGAAGAAGCTCATGAGCTAGCTTAAGCTTGTCATGAGCAATCTCCAGGTTCTCCTGATCTAGCTTGATGTTCTCCCTGTCATCCATGACCTCATCACAGGTCTCCCTGAGCTCTCTAAGCTTATCCCTTAGGGATATGTTCTCCTTCCTCTCCTTCTCAAAGGCCTTATCTGTTCTTTCCAAAATACCCATTAGTTCAGCATAATCAGGAAAGTCATCTTCAGTAAGTACCTTTGATCCTTTTGCCATAAGGCACATAGGAGCAGAGATGGATGACGACTGATCAGCCTTGGCGTTGATTTTGGAGCTGTGTGACTTGGCTGTGTCACAGCTGGACACATCAGTCATGCTGATGGCAATCCCAGCAACTTCACCTTCATCTTCAGATTCTTCCTCTGATCCTGAATCATCAGACACCCAAGCTTGACCAACATAAGCTCTTGCAGTAGCTTTGTTCTTGGCATAGGTTGGATGCTTGTTGTTGAAGGTCTTCTTCTTGCCATGGAAGTCTTTCTTCTTTTTGTACTTATTGTTGTCCTTCTTCTTGGTTGGACAGTCAGCAGCAAAGTGACCTTCTTCTCCACACTCAAAGCACTTCTTGTCCTTGAACAGCTTCTTTCCCTTGAACTTGTCACTTGAACCGAATTGCTTCTTCTTTCTGTAGAACTTTCTGAAGTTCCTTGTAAGGAGGTTCAGTTCATTTTCTTCTCCACTGGTGATCTCCTCATCAAGATCTTCATTACTGTCACTCTCTGGTTGTGAAGCTGAGGAGTGGTCTTCAAGGCAATGTTCTTCTTGAGTGAGGAGGATGGGCTGTGCTTGCTCTCCTGCTTGATCTCCATCTCATGTGTTAGTATTCTCCCTAACACTTCAGTGGGCTTCATCTGATCAAAACCATCCTTCTCCTTCAACATCAGCACAAGAGTTCTGTAGGGCTTTGGCAGCACAGACAGAAACTTCTTGATGACATCCTCATCATCTACTCTGTTTGATCCAAGAGCCCTCAGCTGATTGGTGATGATGGTGAGTCTTGAGAACAAGGAGTTTATGTCTTCACCATGTTCATACTCAAACCTCTCAAGCTTTGATTCCAGCAAGCTTCTCTTAGACTTCTTCAGAGTGTTGCTGCCCTCATAGATTTGCTCCAAGGTGTCCCAGATTTCCTTGGCAGAGTCCATGGTGCTGACCCTGTTGAAATCATGTTCTTGGAGACCCATGAATATAGCTGTGGCAGCCCTTGCATTATTCTGGATGTTTCTCTTGTCATTGATGCTTGGCATTATGGTGTCCTCCAACCTGTAACCTGTATTGACAACTTCCCAAACATCTGGATCAATGGCGATAAGATGCATTTGCATCTTTCTTTTCCAGAAGGCATAGTTAGATCCATCAAAAACAGAAATTTTACCCTCATAGCCCGACATCCTTTAACTCTGGCTGTTAAGCCAATTCAAAGAGCAACCTGCTCTGATACCAATTGAAAGGATCTCAGGAGCCGACTAGAGGGGGGTGAATAGGAGGCTAGCTAGAACATTAAAAACTTCTTCCTTTTAGATGCAAATGTTCTCAGACAGATAAGAGGAACTAGCAGCTGTGTGACAGGTATACTACTCAGGTAAGAAGATACACAGATAATATAACGCAGCTGTCACACAGGTGATCTACACAGGTGCACTATCTAAGAGAAACAGGCATGTGTGAAGAGACTGTGACACAGATAGCTACCACCGCTATAGAGTAAAGATCACACACTACCTCAGATTACAGCTCTACTGAACCCCCTCCACTGACGGGCGCTGTCTCGCCCGTCAACCATGTAGTGTACCACTGACGGGCGCATGACCGCCCGTCAATAGAGATGCAGAAAAACCTAGTGATTTCGGTAAAAAAACCTACCATTGACGGGCGACAGTTTCGACCCGTCAGTGCTGCCTTCATACAACTGACACGCAGTTCTACTGACGGGCCAAAACGTCCAGCCCGTCAGTGGTCTTTTGACCTCTACTGACAGGCCAAAAAATATGCCCGTCACTAGTTCTATTTGGCCCAGCTCCAGCCTATATAGCCCAGAACCCGTCTCATGGTATAAAACCCTTAGTGTCCCCATTCTGATCCCATCAATTTGTCCCTTAGCCGCTGCCTTCTCTCCTCCATCGCTGCCAGCCAAGTTGGCCTCCTCCTCCCTAGATCTACCTCGACGCCTCCTCCTCCCGCACAGACCACCGACCGCCGCGAGGAGGCGATCAAAAAGCACGCAGATCCACCATAGGCGAGCCCCACGCCTCCTCCTCCCGCACAAACCACCGGATCAGCCCTCAAGGACTTCCCGTACACGCCTCCGCCTCCGCCTGGGGCTCCTGGACGCACCACCGCGGCGCCTCCAAGGTATGCAGCTCGCTCTCTTCCTCCTCTAGGCTCCCGATCGGAGGCGGATCGATTGGATCGCTTTTCTAATGGGGATTCTAGCGTGGGCTTCCAGGGTGTCGAGACTGTGTTGGATCGTGCGATCTGACCCCCCTCGTCCGCGCCCTCTGCAGGCTCGGCCCTGCCGCCTCCTCCTCCTCCGCGCGCCTCTCTCCTCGAAGCCATCCGCCGCGCCGCCGGAGTACGAGATGCCATCAGTGGCGTGGGGCGTGATCCAGCGGCGCAAGGAGCGCCTCGTCTCCCGCGTGCTTGCGCTCGACTTCCTCCGCTCTGCCGGTGTTTCCGACCCCGCTGGCGAGCTCGAAGCCGTCAAGCCCCCCTCCTTCCTCGACGTGCTCCAGGAGCGCCTAGACTTCCTCCTCCGCCTTGGCCTCTCCATCGACGACCTCTCCGCCTACCTCCACGTCGGCGTTGCGTACCTCGTTGGCATCGTTGGCATCGCGCCGCGTGACATTGGTCCCAGCAGCGGCGGTGCCCGGCGGCGAGGCGAGGAGCAGCAAGAAGAAGAGCCGGTGCCCTGGGATGGCGGGTCCGGGCCTGGACCAGCCCGGTTGGGCTTTTTTTGTATTGTAAACCACTGCCACTGACGGGCGGTGAGGGCCCATCAGTGGCATATTTAGCACCACTGACGGGTACATACTGACGGGCGCAAACCCGTCAGTGGAGGCTGTTTTGCGCCCGTCAGTGCAGGTGTTATACCAGGTAGTGACAGCTAGATTAGATATATATATATATATATAAAATCTAGCTATATATATATATATCAGAGAATTACACAAGCATGCAAGGAAATAAGCAAGTTAGTGCAGAATGTAGACACACGGAGAGACGAGATTTTTCACCGAAGTTTCCACTCTTTTCAGAGAGGTATGTCTCCGTTGGAGAAGCTATTCCTAAGAGATAGCCAACACTGAAACGTGCTTGTTCTCCGAGTACCTGAATCTTCAGGTCTCTTCCTTTTGCTTGTGGAAGTCCTTTTGTTTGCGGCAGGTAGACTTCAGATCACCCTCACAAACGTCCGGGCTAACCCACACAAGTTTGGGTGATCACCGGCAACTCCTACACCTGTCTAGGAGTAGACACTCCGAGAGTAACAGAATCTGCAGCAACAACACTTGGAGGAACCAATGCATATTGACCATGGCACATATATTATTAAAGCTCTAACTCTCTTGAACTAACACATGTGAAGTTTGGTTTCTCTTCAGGAGATGAGAGGCTTGCAACGGTTGAAAATGGCTGGCAAAGGTTGAGGTCTGAGACCTCCGCTAGTCCCCTATATATAGGTTCCGCAGGCACCTGACCGTTACACTCATGCCACGTAGGATTAAGTGAGTCACCTGTGACAGGCACCAGTGACACAGCTAACTACAACGCACAATGGTAACAAGGCTTCAGGCAGACCGACACCTGTGTCACCGGTGGCTGACACAGATGAAATCCTAACTGACGTAGACTCCCTACTCAGCCCGGTCTTGGCACATTACATGCCCTCAGTGCACACAACAAACTCTGATGCATAACAGAAGAGAACCTCCAATAGTTTTCTGACGCAGTAGACAAACCATTGCAGTGCAGTTTTCTAAGCATTTTCAAGCTCTCCATTGGCACAGATGTGTACTTGAGTCATAGAGCGGTTGTTCACCTATGACACAGCTGTGCCACACAGGTAACTATGGCTCTAAGGTTTAGGAAGCTAGCACAGCAGTGTACTAGCACAACCCAGTTTCACACTTGTGCAAAACTGTTGTTACAGGGCCACTGACCTCAAGGCATCAGTGCCACTGTCCAACGCTCTGAGGATTGAGCATAAAAACTTCCAAAAGTAATTGCAACTTCATCCCTCTTGGTAGTGCAGGTATTTCCTAAGGACTCAAGAAAATTAGCAAATCTAGGCTTCAGCTTCCACCAACTATAGTCAAGACTCTTGACGCATCAAGCAATCATCACCTTGGTTGCAACTCCTAGCGCAACACCGGCTTCTTCACCACTGTGGCACAGCTGCCTAGCATAGCTATCTCCTTGTCTTGGGGAAATGCCTTTGTACTTTTAGTGGTCATCCTTTCATAGATGAAACCGCTTCCTGGAACCTAATCTTCGTGCTTACACTCAATGTAAATATTAGATCACAGTTTGGGTTGCCATTAGCCATCAAAACTATTTAGGAGCCTAGATGCTCTTTCAACAAGTGCAAGTAGAGAGTATTCGAACTATCATCGTCACAGGACGTGATAACATGGAGCCACAAGTCGTGGCATCACGAGTCCAGAATGACGACGCGCCGGGAAGCAAGCAGCAGGCTGCTGTTCCACTGGCCATGACGCAACTCTCAGGCCAGGATGAGAAGATGCATGTGATCAAGGATGTGGAATGTTTTGAAACACCCGAACGTGATTGTGATATATGGGTCATGTTTGTTGCTAATGTTGTCACATGTGAGCATGCCTTAGTACAGGACCAGACCAAGGAGAAGGAGCATGTGTCAATACCCTCAATGCATGCAACAGAAGCGGCGACTCCTATGACATGTGCGACAGCAAGCGCGACAGTAATTACTGCTGCATCAATGGTGTAGGCAAGAACGACGCTGACGGTAGTAGCATTGGTGGCAAGGATGTTACCAAAAACAGCAATGGTAACAATGACCTCAACTACAGGCAAACATAGCTGAGACCTAGGATGCAACAGGTCGATAGATGGAAGCATCCTCAGGCTCATCCACTAGGAGGTGTATGTGAGCAAGCCAGAAGGATTCATGATCAAAGATGGCATTGAGATCAACCACATGGGTTATGCAAAGAAGAGATTGCAGCTCATAGTCATGAGCGAGTGCAACCAAGTCAGCATCAAGGGGGAGATCTACACTCAAAGATTAATGAGGAGAATGTTGAAGTAAATCTTTGTGACCATTTCCATGGCATGTTGGATTTAGAGTTCAAGCAAGAGAAAGCAAGATTGCTGAGCATGAGTGGTAAGTTTGCCATGCAGAATACAGACTAGAGTTGGATAACTATCTAGCATGGATAAGCAATAAAAGGCAAGTGTTGTTGTACAGGTCAGAAATGTATACGTACGTATACATGGCGGTTTAGTTTAGCTTGTGTCATTATCGTATTAGAATTAGAGTCTAGAAAGCTGGCAGGTTGCCTTACAAGTACGAGTCTAATTAGGTCTTTGAGTCCTGACTACATCTATATTAGCAGGTTTATGTGTGCAAGAAAGAATCAGCACGAGCATGTGAAGGAAATCTCCCCAAAGGTGTCTTGTGTTCACGTACATACATACGTACATGTGCCGTTGATTCATTTTGGGCATCGTAGCAGGCAGTGTGCGTGACCCTCGCTGATAGATGTGAAGATTAGATCCTGAGTTCCAACAGGTATTAGGTATTTATAAAACAGTTGTACAAATATTCAATTTACAAATTTGGGATATGTTTCACCTAAAAATACAGAAGACTTCACATCGAAATAACAGAGAGAGAGGAGACGGGACACGATCGGAGACTCTCGTTAGGAGCCTAGTTTTCCATCTTCACCATCGCCATGAAATTCTAACATAGACTTATCCTTCCAGCAAGCCCCCATAGCAAGAAACTCCTTGTAATATCCTTTACAATCATCAAGACCCTCAGAATTGTTTGTAACTTGATATTCATCAATTTATGTCTATCTCTTATTCATTCTTGTTATTTGCATGATGTGTGAGTAGTCCATCGAGGCTACAGGGTTGTTAGTAGTAACTGTGTAGCATTCTCTATGTTTGTAATGGCTATCCATCTTCGGGACACCATCAATTTATGTTATTATGACTACCATCCTATCGTCGGGGCAATCAATTTATTTATGTGGATTGATTATGAATATTTGTCTAACTCCCCAAAAGGGATCATATTACTTGTTATTTGTCTTGCCGTTCCCCTTTGCTAGATAAGGCGACAATGGTGGAGAGGAGATGATGCTTGGTGGATGAGTGACAGAAGTCCGTCGATTGAGAGCTATAAGATCCAATCTACGAGGAGAAGATACGAAGCGTAATATATTATTCCATAACCAATGCATATTGACCATGGCACAAACTTGGATTAATTGTAGATTTGTATAGTACTTTTTCCAATGAAAAAGTTTCTCCATTAGTTAGACATTTACCATATTTGCATCTTATGCTAGCCTAGAGTCCTAATATCCTTATAGAAATTGCTACTAGTGAACTTACATACCCCATGCATCGTTTTTAGCCATTAGAACACCTCTCTTAGCACTTTTAGTATCTATTAATTTTTTCTTTTATTTATTCCAAAAATAGTTTAAGTTTACTAGTTCAAGTAATTGCATATTTTATTTATCTATTGCATCACCGAGCTTCACAACTATTGAGAAAGGTAGTTGTGTATCTCAACCTTCACTTTTATTATTTTAATTGTGTTTTCAGGTTTGGACCAAGTGAAACCAATCACCACTTCTTTGTGGGTTCAACACTCTTTATTATCGAAAACACTACAATTGATCATGTGCACCTGTAGGTCATCAAACATTTTATGGCGCCGTTCCCGAGAAAACAACATTGATTTCACTTTAAATTTGATTGCACCACTATCTTTTATTTACTTGCTTGCTTTCTAGTTTAGTTAATTTTGTAAGTAATGTACCTCCTTGCTTAGTTTGTCTTATTTGAAAATAGGAAAAACTAGTAGTTACTTTTTAATACATATATGGATGCTCAAGTAAAAGAATGGTCAGCAACATTTATTATTGCTCTTCCCAAATTTGTGGTGTTTATAAAATTGAATATGTTTTTTGTGATACGTTGGACACTTAGACTTTTAGTGTAAGAATCATTGGGATCCTATTATTTAATCTTATAATAGACTAGATCATGTTGAAGATATCGTTTGACAAACAAAAGAGCTCATTATTTATGAAGGGACCCATAAATAATTAATCAAATTATTGGTTTGCAAAATTTCATATCTCTCACGACTTGCTTAATCAGGCCTATAGGAATGTGTATCCTATTTATTGCTTCATTGGAGAATTTTTTTGTGATAATCCTTTGATGATGAGTCATGATAAGTAACTCATGGATTCTATGTAAGATAATGCTACTACCACTACTAATACAAATGAAATTGCTACTATTGATGATGCTATTTTGAATACTTATGATGATGCTCTAAATACTTCTATGAATGTTGCTATTGACGAGGGGAAGCCTGATCACAATCCTTATGCTTGTGAGATACTATAAATGTCATTGATGAAAATGATAAAATGGCTCTTGATGCTACGAATGGAAACTATGAAGTTGAGTTTGCCTTGCCGTATAGATATAACAAGGAAGAAAATTATAACTATGATTTTTTCACTTCCCTCAGAGAATAATTTTTTTTATCAGTTATAGTTGTGATGATTTCTCTACTAAACACCTTGCATTGGTGCATTTATCTATTGTGCATCAATTTATTTGTATACAAAATGCGAATGCATACAAAGAGGATACGCCTTCGACCTTTTAGTTTGTAGGTCCTCTCCACTGTTCTTAAAAAGAAATTATTGAATTGAAGAAAAAATCAACTAAGCCTCAAAGGTAACAAAGTGAAGCAATTGACTTAAGCTAAAGCGTTCCCTGGGAGGCAACCCAGAAATTTAGAGTCTTTTATATTTCTATTTTTGAGTCTTAGTTTACTGTTTAAATAAATAGTATAAACTTTTATTGCTTATAATTGCATAATTATTGTTTCAATTACTCTTGCTACTTGTCTGTTCTTTTATTGCTATTCAATACTATTCAGAAAAATTTAGAAAAATATATTTCAGATTTATAGAAGGAGAGGAGGACACTAGGGAAGTTTAGCAACCAATGGGACCCATAGGGCCCACGCGGTAGGTTGCCGCAGCCACCTATCATGTGCCCCAGTGGTAGCTCCCCAGTTGCTCCACTTTTTTGTGTCTCTCTGTTGACATTTTTTGTATCATTGTAAATTTTCATGTCTCTTTTTGCTGAATTAGTCTCTATTTAGACTTTTACTAGTCTTTGTTCTATTTGTAATGTTGTTTTAATTCTTCATGGCCTCTATAAGCATCTGCATGTTCTCATTTGTTTAATTGGGCCCTTTACGTCAAAATATTGGCTTTTATTTTCAAATCATTAATTGAGTTTTACTTGGTCCTAATGACAAGTATAGTTGCTTTATATTTACTATGCAAGAACTAATTTTTTGTAGGATAAATTACAAGAGGAAAAGAAGTGTTCCTATTTTTAATCTTCACGATGAAAATCCAAGATGAGCAAAATATTTAAGCTTTGGGGAGTCCTTCCCCCCAACTGGCTAAGTTTTATTGCTCCTTGCACTAATATTATGTTTATTATAATTACTATATGCATTGCTTTATTATAGAACTTGATGTTCTCATTTTAGGTTGGCTTAACCAACACGTTAAGTGTAATTTTTATTTCTGAATAAATTAGTTAGATGGAGTGGAGGAGCCTTTCTTTATTGTGATTTGCTTTTACTGGACTAAAGGGTGGTGTTGATGAAGATGTTATAATGGAAATAGGAGAAACATTGCTCAAAGGGTCTCTTGATGACAATGAGTTGGAAGGAGACATAACAGTTGAGGTATATTGTTTTATTCTTTATTGTCATAATTGAATTATCTTATGCAAAGATATATAGCAACCATAGTGCATCTTGTCCATCAACTATTATAACCCATTAGGACTATAGTTGATATTGCTACTCATTTACTAAGGTTGTAATTTTGGATGGTTAATTTATTCTTGTGATGTCACCTACTATCTTGCCATACTTCACTAAAATTATAAATGAGAGTAATTTGTCACTTTGTAATGAATAGGGGCTAGGTGTATGTTGAATTGTATTCTAGCTAATGGGGAGCATTGTTGGGTATAATATAAATTAGTTTAAAGATACTCGTTATTTTTTATATGATTCCACCTTAGTCAAGTATGTTATCTAAGTTGGTCATTCTACTCCATCTTATTTGTTAACCTCCATGATACTTGATCTTGCATTTATCAGCTTGACATTTTACATACTTTGCCCGTACATCCAAGGACATGGGGTATGGCTCTCTAAAAAAACAGAAATAAAGATGATGCCGAGGTGGCAATAAAGATTGTGGAAACAGAACGTGTGTACAAAAAGAAAAAAAGACAACCCAAAATACCTTCAGTTTCGCGCTTTCTATCCACCATACGTACCTATGATGGCTTCTTTTACCCTTTGCCATTGGAACATCTTCCCATGGCACTTATTATTTATTCATTACTCATTAGAGTTCATTACATGCACACATATGCCCTTGTTTTTATTTCCTCGCTTGCTATGTCTTGTAAAGAGTTCATCATTGTAATGTAACTCTTACTTGAAAGGCTTTGTAAAAGGAAAAAAAGGAATAAAAATAAAGAAATAAGAAGAAAAAATAGTAGAATTAAGAGAGATACCATGTCTTCAAAATATCTAAGTTACTTTTTATACGAGCTGGATCATATGTAGGCTATACACCAAGAACATTCATTACCTCTTGAACTTCACTTATATTTTTAAAGCTTCACTAGATTGTTCTATGATCTTCACTTATATCATTTGAGAACACTTATTGTTGCTCTATATGCTTTACTCATATTTTTAGAGAGCACTCACATTTGCTCTATGTTCTTTACTTATATCATTTGATAGCATTCACTTTTTCTCACTACTTCATTTATATCATTTAGTAACTTTTGCATTTGCTCACGTGCTTCACTTATATTATTAGAGAGCATTATGTTCTTGTCATATGGTCTTCTGAATTTATATGGCAATCTTTACTCCTCTTGCAACATCGATTACTGGGACATCACTAGGGCCTAGGGATCACTTTGTATTTGCAAGGGACTTTCTATTTTCTTTGATCGTATACTTCCTACCCTCACATTATTTTCTAGTGACTCGAATGATAAAAACATCAGGTACTTTGTGGTCGATATGATAACAAATGGTGCTAAAAATAAAACCTTGCTTTAATCATTTTACAGCGATAATCGTTAGGAATCCCTACACTTTGCTACAGAAGGCTTTGCACTTGTGACTTGCCTCAAGTAGGTGAGCACCGAAATTTCACTGTGATATTATATTACTTCCTAATTTTCCCGAAACATTATATTTCCCTCTAGGAATTGGTAGGAAACAAACTAAGAGAGGATTTATTTTTTTTGTCCTTATTGTGATCTTAGCATTTGAGTTTCAAAGATAAGCTTAGACTTGATGATTGGCAATAATTCTTTTTGGTCAAATGCCAATAGGTTGTAATATTTCTCTTGCAAAGATTTTCAGGTATTATTTTATTAAATAACCAGGATACATCAATTCAGTATGACTTCTTTTACTCAAAGCCATAATCAAACTTAAGTTCCTTACAGATACGTTACTCGACGACGAGTAAGAGTTTAAGCTTGGGGGAGCTTTGTAAGTTACAAACATATCATGTTTTCTGAGTTTAATGATGTCTTCACGTAGTGTTTCTAATGCGTATTTCATTTGATTTTTGCATTATTTAATAGACTGCTAGACTGCCGGATTATCCATCTTATTTTGCATATGCAGGAAAAGCACCATAAAATAAGAAAATCCAGTGTATACGGTAATGTTCAGGAGGGGGATTGCTTTGCATGAAGGATGGAGGCAACGGGGCACCCATTGGCCAAGCGGCAGGCTGTCATGGCCTGTGGCGCTGCCCCAAAGTGTTGAGTGGGCAAGGAAAGGCTCGGCTGCCACCGCCATTTCAGATATAGATTCGTCTTTCCCTCGAAGGAACTTATGTGGAGTTTCACCTACAAATACAAAGCCTTCGTGTCGAAATAACAGAGAGAAGGAGAGGCAGTAGGACAGGAACGGAGGCTCCTACCGGGAGCCCTAGTTTTCCATCTTCACCATCACGACAAAACTCCCCCACAGATTAATCCTTCTAGTAAGCCCCACAGCTTGAAACTCCTTGTTATCTCCTTTACAATCATCAAGACCTTCACGATTGGTTTTTAACTTGGTATTCATCAATTTATGGATTGATTCTCTTATTTCGTCCTTGTTGATACACATGATGTCCGAGTACTTCATCGACACTACAGGGTTGTTAGTAACTATGTAGCATTATCCATGTTTGTGATTGCCATCCATCTTCGGCGCAATCAATTATGTTATTATGATTGCTATCCATCTTTGGTGCAATCAATTTATTTACTAGGATTGATCATGAATATTTGTCTACCGTCACAAAAGGAAACATGGTAGTTCTTGTTTGTCTTGTTGTTCTCCTTTTCTAGAAAAGGCAACAATGGTGGAGAGGACACGATGCTTGGTGGATGAGTGGTAGAACTCTGCCAGTTGAGAGATATAAGATCAAATCTATTAGAAGGTACGAAGCATAATACATTATTCCATAACTGATGCATAGTGACAATGGTACAAAATTGGACTAATTGGCGATGTGCAAAATATTTTTCCTAATGAAAACGTTTCTCCATTAGTTAGGCATTTACCATAATTGCATTTTATGCTAGCCTAGAATTCCAATTTCCTTATAAGAATTGCAACTAGTGAACCTATATATCCAATGCCTCAGTTTTAGCCATTAGAACACCTCTCCTAGCATTTTTTTAGTATTTATTTATTTTTATTTTTTATTTATTCTAAAAATAGTTTTAGTTTCCTAGTTCAAGTATTTCCATATTTTAATTATTTATTGCATCCTTGGGGTTCACAACTATTTGAGAAAGTTAGTTGTGCATCTCAACCTTCACCTTTATTATTTTTAAGTGTTATTTTAGATTTGGACCAAGTGAGACCAATCACCACTTTCTTATGGGTTCGACGCTCTTTCTCATCAAAAATGCTATAATTGATCATGTGCACTTGTAGGTCATCAAGCAGGAAAGAAACCTGTGGGGCCTGATGATCAGAGGATGGTGAATTAAAATTTAACTCCTCAACTTAAGAAAAATACTTTCCAAAATCATTGGTTAGTGATGACCTTGGGTCCTAGTAGTTGATAGTGCATTCCAAAAGCTAGTTGTTATTCATGGACTTGTTGATTACCTTTCGTACTCATCGCCTATGTAAAACCTCCCTTCTAAGGCTACGAGTCAGTAGAGCAAATGGTCGAGTATCAGTAGGTGCCAGAGGAAGAGATGGACAAGAAGACACTAGATGAAGGGGGAGGCAGGAGTCAACTACTACTTTGACTTTAGCGAGGCGAATGATACTGAGTAGTAATGAAGCAAAACATACATAGGATCATTGGTCATACGTGTAGAAATAATCTTTTGTTGTCCATGTTATTTTGGTTCTTTACGTTTCGTAGTTTAGAACTTATATCTGTCATATTGTATTATCTTATGCAAGTTGGATCTTTTGCACTTCTCTTGGAATATAATATAAGTATGTATTGTATCAATTGGCCACTGCAATGCTTCTATTGTACTATTGGGATGGGCGCAATGTTGGTGAAACATAGTTTCACTCATGACAAGATAAAGACTGGCGTGCTACAACATGCAATGGAGTGCAAGGTCGCCATAGGTGGTATTAGAGAAATTGTTTTGACCTTTAGATTTATAAATCTATTTAGGAGACCTATGGACTTTGGGAGTGTTGTAGAATAATACTCATCTTAACTATCCATTCTATTTTCCCATTACTGCTTTTCTTTCACCTTTCCATGACTTCCTATTCTCAAACTTTCCTATACTCATTCTAACTTGGTCTTACTTGGATACTGATAACAAGGACAAGGATCATACCTTGACTTAGGTAGGGTTTGTTTAATTCGCTAAAGCAAGAGGGTCAACAAAAAGGTTAGTGACACGGAGTGATGCATGAATGTCACTATGAGGAATATGACTTTTGGAAGGTGCGCAATAGACCTAGGTAGGGGTTGACCATAGCAAGTGATGTATATGTGTAATAACCAATACAAATGTTAGGTATATAAGTCGAAGTCCCAGTAATGACCTAATATATTATTAGTGTATGCTATCCTTAGTTATATGTGTATACATACTAATTGAGTGCACATTTTACAAGTGGTTTTATCACTCTTCTATGGTGTTATATTGCTTTTCATGCTTAGATGTATACACAAGGATAAAACTTGATGTACAATACTTAGAATGTGTCATTAAGTTTTGTCTTTATGTCATAGATTTAGGAAATTGAGAGAGCAAGCGAGGAATCCCTTAGGAAGGACCATGAACTTGCTTAGAAAGAGGTAGAGCACAAGGAAAAAGAAGCAGTGGTGGCCAATGCTGCGGTAGTAGGAGGATCGGCAGAAGGAACACCAATAGATGCAACATCACCACCAAGGAGGTTTGCAACTGAGGAAGCCTTGTTTCACTTCATTAGAATGGTGGAGGGAGGAGAAAAGCGACACAGGAGAGCCAGAATAAGTTCTTCAGCAAGTTGCTCAAGATGATGAATGAGAGGCCAAGAGATGCTCCATCACAGTCAGGAGGTGCAGTCAGTTTGGGGGATTTCTAGAAAATGACACCACAAACTTTCTCCACATCAGTTAATCCAATGGACGCTAAAGATTGGCTGCTAGACACTAAATAAAAGCTAGAGACGATTAGATGCAATGACAAGAAAAGGCCCGATAAACAGTTCACCAACTAATAGGGCCAACATCAGCATGGTGGGTGAATTTCAAGGCTGTGCAACCCGTCGACCAAGATATCACTTACAAGATGTTCAAGTAGAAATTTCATGAAGCCCATGTTCCATCTAGCATTGTTGAGCTCAAGAGGAAGGAGTTTGGAAACCTGATCCAGGAGAATATGTCTATGATCAGGTATGTGCATCAGTTCAATCAATTGTCCCAATATGCAATGGAGAAGGTGGACATTGAAGCAAAGTGCCAGAAGAAGTTCCTAAATGGACTGAATCCATTCTTAAAGATGCAACTTAGACTACCACAATTTGGTGGATTGTGCAATCATTTTAGAGAACGACTACATCAAAGTCCAAGAGTACCAAAGGAAAAAGCCAAAGTGGAGCCACGTCAACTGCATCAAACTAGACTACATCCTAGAGCCTTAAATCCATCAAGGTTTAGGCTTGTGGCAACAACTCAATTAAAAGGTTCATGCATCGCTATCATCTTGTCGGGTTTAGTGCACTCATCGTGGAGGAAATCATCATGTAAGTAACTGTCTTCGAAGGAAGGACGCATGTTTTGGATGTGGACGGCCAAAACATGTGAGGATTCAGTGTCCTAATCCTTTCCTACCATAGAAAACAAAACAAGCCAACCAACATCCTCCAACTGCAGAAGAACTTCACCAAGGAAGCTGGAAACAGTCAAGACCAAGGAAGGGGAAACCTTTTAAGACGACTGAATTACCTCAAAACCAAACAAGTTGGAACTAACAATGGCCGGGACGTTAATCATCTTACCTATTACCGGCACAATACTACCGAATGATATAGCCTTGATCGAGTGTGGGGTATTAGTAAAATGTTTTAGAAAGGGGAGAGACTAGAATTGTTGAGTATACTACCAGACCGGGAAGGAGAATTATGTATTTTCTTCATGCCTACAATAGCTCTACAGTTTAAAACCTTACGGTTAAAAGGATAATAGAACAAAGGTAGAGTTAGAAATTTTGAGGACAAAATTTTTATAAAGGGAAGAGGATGTGAGAACCCGTACTTTGGTAACATTGTAAGAGTTGGGGTTAGAGGAATTATTTACACATCATTCGTATTCATGCATGAAACATAGGTAAATTAATTTTTTAATTATGAATAAGTGGTAGAATTATAAATAAATGAAATGAACATTACACAAAAAGGTATTAGGTATATACAAAACAGTTGTACAATCAATTAATAGATTTGGGATATGTATTCCAAAATATATAAGGTGTACACAATCTCGAAATAGAAGATATACACGATTTCAAAATAGAAGATATACACAATCTCAAAATAGATCCATATATTACAAATAATCTTCAACACAGACATATATTCAAGTACAAATGAATATTACATAAGTTTATTATTACAAGGGGTTACAATAATAATTACATGAAGTTAAACTATAATAACTGGAGTTCTAATTACAAACTAAATTCAGTTGTTTTTTTTCTTATCTCTTGTTGTTTCCATGCTGATCTGCACATATAGAACACTAAATAAAAGTATGTGATTATGGGTTAAAATGTTTGCATCTCCACAGGAGATGCAATTTTATTTCAAGAGGTTAACTAAATGGAACCAAAAACTGGTTTTGGTTTGAAGTATGATCAAAGGAAGCTTAATGGAATCAAATATTTAGAATAATTATTGAAAGGCAACCATTTGAGTTAAGGCAACAACTCCAATTCCGGAATAGAGTTTCCAAGAAAGAGGTAACAACTAGACAACCAAATCAGATTCCTATAAGCCTATTTGCTCAATAGATAACCTCCATGTTTAAGCCCACCTTGATTAAGTTAGGTTGGATTAGCCTTCATGTGTTAATCTAGCTAATCCGAGCAAACCAATATGCTAAATGATTGAGAATTGTCCAGCCAGCACACCATAGCCATTTCACATGACAAAAGGCAACATATTAGGCAATTAGAAAGAAAGAAAGGATCAGATAAGGCACAAGCTAAAATATCCTAATTCCACCACCAGCTTAAATTGATTAACATTCATCACAGCTTGACATCTAACCATAGCAAATGGCAACAACAAGTGAAGACTTGCTCTAAAATTTCACTTAACCAACCATTTAGGTGTTAAACAAGGAGTAATTCAAAATCCGGTTCAAGGAGGCTATAAATAGAGCGGTGACCCCAGTTATTAGCGCACACACCACACCAAGGTAGTACCAGCACTAGACCACACTAGTAATAGGAGAAGGAGAGCACCAGGAGAAGAAGGCCACAATGAGCAACAAGGAGAAGGCCAAGTACTAGGAACAAAGAGGAGAAGGCCAAGTGAAAGAACATCTAGGCCCCAAGTTGGTTTTGATGGTTAATGGCAACTCAAACTGGAATCTAACGTTTACAGTGAGTGTAAGCAGGTTTGTAGGTTCCAGGAAGAAGGGTCATCAAGGAAAGAATGACCACCAAAAAGGGTACAAGGGTGGTTTCCAAGACTGAGGAATGGTTGTGCTAGGCAGCTGTGCCACAGCTGTGAAGAAGCCGGTGCTATGCAAGGAGTTGCAAGCAAGGTGATGGTGGCTTGATGTGTCAAGGACCGTGACTGCAGTTGGTGGGCAAGTAAAGCCTAGATTTGCTAGTTTCTTTGAGTCCATAGGAAAAGCCTGTACTAGCAAGAGGGATGAAGCAGTGATGCTCTGTGGAGGTTCTAGTTGCTCAATGCTCAGGATGTTGGACAGTGGCACTAATGCTTTGAGGTTAGTGGCCCTGTGTCAGCAGTTTTGTATAAGTATAAAACTGGTTGGAGCTAGCACTCTATAGTGCTAGTAGTAGAAAACCCTAGGGGTTAGAGTCACCGGTGTGACACAGCAGTGTCACAGGTGGTCTAACGCTCTATGACTCAGGTACATCTCTGTACCAGGGGAGAGCTTGAAAATGCTAAGGAACCTGCGCTGTTGAAAGTGCATCCAGTCCCAAGGAGTGTGGGAGGATGATTATCTAGCCCCAAGGTTTGGTTTTGATGGTTAATGGCAACCCTCACCTGTATCTAACGTTTACAATGAGTGTGAACAGGAGTTTAGATGAACAGGTGATCGATCAAGACAACATCTGAGTGATGATGAGGTCTAAAAAGAGCAAGGAACCGTGAAGGTCAGAAGGGCTAGCTGAGCTAGCCTCTTGAGGCTCAGTTGCGAGGAAGCCGAGGCTATGCTCAAGGGCAAGCGAGGTGATGGTAGCTTGATGGAGTTCAAGGACCGTGACTGCAAGCTGGATAAGACCTGGAGGAGCTAGGAAGCTGGTGGATCTGCGTCAAGGGGTTCGCTGTGCGTCTTCAAGGGCTGTCGTCTTCAGATTGTTAGCTTGGAACCAGTGCCAAGATTATGAGCGAGCTGGTCAGTGGCAGTGGTGAGTCCATTGTCCTCCTGAATCAGTTTTTAGGCTTGTAGTGAGCCGGCCAGTGTTGTGTTCAGGTGCTGCCTGAGGCAACCGAGTCCACCTAAGTTTGACATCTGAGACTCAAGTGGGTAGCTCAGCCGTGGCTAGTAGGTTACCTAGTGTGTGTTAGCTGAGTCTCAGATAGGTGTGTCTGGTGGCTCTTTGTCTGACGTGGCATGAGGGTAATGGCTAGCTGCCAGGGACCCTATAAATAGGGAACCTGGGGAGGTTTCGACCTCAACCTTTACCTCTACCATAGAAAGCACCCTGCTGTCGGAAGAAAGAGCTCTTAGTCTCCGAGAGAGTGTTGCTTGCGTGCATCCACAGTGAGAGAGAGTTGCTTTGCATCCTGAGTGCTTCAGAACTGAGAGAGTTCATGGTACTGGTTCCTCCAAGAGTCTGAGAGAGCTCTTGGAGTTTGTCTGCTCCAAGACCGGGAAGTTGTAGCCGTTGGTGAGCAAGCCAAGTCTTGTGTGGCTGCCTCCAAGCATTTGTGAAGGTGATTTGGGTCTGTCTGTCTCGCTGTGGTGAGATCAAAAGGATTCCACACAAGATAAGTGAACGAGGAAAGAGCACGGTTCAGTGCCGGCTATGAAAGCAGCTTCCTCAACGGAGATGTACCACTTGCTCAAGTGGGAACTTCGGTAAAACAAACCCTTGTGTCTTCTTGCATATTTGTTTGGTTTGTGTTCACTTGTGCTGATATACATTGTTCATTATGTTCACTTGTGCTGATATACATTGTTCACTCACTGCTGCACACAACTGAGTTTCCCACCTGAGACTCAGTTGACACTTAGAACAAGTTGTCTCCTTTACTATTTTGTGTATCTGCTGCACTCAACTGAGTCACTCACCTGAGACTCAGTTGACACTTAGCTGTCTCTGCACTGCTCTGCTTGCATTTATCTGTGTTATCCACCTGAGAGTCAGTTGCCTAAGTCAGTTGCTTAGGATTGGCCCATTTACCTTAAGTAAAGCCAATTAGGTTTTAATTTTATAGATTCGACCTATTCACCCCCCTCTAGTCGACTCCTGAGATCCTTTCAGCTGTGATAGCTTGTCTGCTGAGTCGGAGGGCTGTTGGAAGTTCTCTCCTTATAGGTTTCAGAGAGTGTGTGCGCTGAGGGCATGTCATGTGCCAAGACCGGGCTGAGTAGTGCGGCTACGTCAGTTTAGGGTTTACCTGTGTGTGCCGCCGGTGACATAGGTATCGATCTGCTTGAGCCGGTTATAGTTGGGCAGAGTGATTAGCTGCATCACCGGTGGATGACACCGGTGACTCACTTAATCCTACGTGGCAACAGTGTAACGGTCAAGTGCCTGTGAACCCTATATATAGGGGACCAGGGGAGGTCTTGGACCTCAACCAATGAGCCAATCAGTAACTCATATTTGACCATTGCAAAGCCTCTTTCCACCGAACGAAAGCCAAGTTTCCTAAGTGTCAGTTCGGGAAGGGTTAGAGTTCTTGAGCAAAAGAGCATTGGTTCCTCCAAGAGTTGTCACTGCTGAATCTATTACTCTTGGAGTGTCTACTCCTAGACAGGCGTAGGAGTTGCTGGAACCACCCAAACTTGTGTGGGCTGGACTAGTAGTCTGTGAGGGTGATTGAAGTCTACCTGCTGCAAGCAAAGGACTTCCACAAGCAAAGGAAGAGGCCTGAGATCAGGTACTCGGAGAACAAGCACGATTCAGTGCTGGCGACCTCTTTGGAGTAGCTTCTCCAACGGAGACGTACCACTCTGCAAAGAGCTGGGAACTTCGGTGAAAAACACTCTGTCTCCTGAGTACTTGTTGTTTTACTGCTTGATTCTTGCTATATCTGTTTGCTTGTATGCTCATATAGACATTCTGTTTATCTGCTTAGATCACCTTTACATCTGTGTCTTGTTAGCTGTCTCACCGTTGATATAGATCATATCTCACACCTATGTCAGCTACCTGTTACACAGACACTGTGATTGCTCATCATTTTTGCTAAGTCATTAGCTTACCTGTGTTAGGCACCTGTGTGACAGTTGCATGCTAATTTACACATCGCATCTTATCTGTGTCACAAACCTGTCAAACAGCTAACTAATCCTTGCTTCTGCACAAGGCTTAATCTAAACAATCTAGTTAAAAGAAGTAATTTTTGTTAGCCTCCTATTCACCCCCCTCTAGTCGGCATCTGAGGTCCTTTCAATTGGTATCAGAGCAGGTTGCTCTTTGATTTGGCCTAACAGCCAGAGTTAAAGGATGTCGGGCTTTGCGGGTAAAATACCTGTCTTTAATGGGACTAACTATGCTTTCTGGAAGAGAAGATGCAAATACATCTTATCGCTATCGATCCAGATGTGTGGGATATTGTTTATACATGTTACAACTTGGAGAATCCCAGAACACCTAGCATCGTTGACAAGAGGAATATTCAGAACAATGCTAGGGCAGCCACTGCCATCTTCATGGGCTTACAGGAGCATGACTTCAACAGAGTCAGTACCATGGAATCTGCTAAGGATATCTGGGATACCTTGGAGCAGATCTATGAAGGCAGTGACACTCTGAAGAAGTCAAAGAGGAGCCTTCTGGAATCAAAGCTAGAGAGGTTTGAGCTTGAGCATGGTGAAGACATCAATTCTCTGTTTTCAAAACTCACCATTATCACAAACCAGCTGAAGGCCCTAGGCTCAAACCGAGTGGAAGATGAAGACGTGATCAAGAAGTTCTTGTCAGTGCTTCCAAAAGCCTACAGAACTCTTGTTCTCATGCTGAAGGAAAAAGATGGGTTTGAGCAAATGAAGCCCACAGAAGTGTTAGGGAGGATTCTAACACATGAGATGGAGCTTAAGCAAGAAAGCAAGCAAAGCTCCTCTCCAGCTATCAAGAAAAATATTGTTTTGAAGCAACTTGGATCAGGTGATAGATTCAGAGGAAAGAAGCTGTCAAAAGATAACAAGTGCTTCGAGTATGGCAAGGAAGGCCATTTTGCTGCTGATTGTCCAACCAAGAGAAAGGACAACAGCCAGTACAGAAAGAAGAAGGACTTCCATGGGAAGAAGAAGACCTTCAACAGCAAGCATCCAACCTACTCCAAGAACAAGGCCATTGCCAGAGCTTATGTTGGACAGGCTTGGGTGTCTGAGGATTCAGGCTCAGAAGAGGAGTCTGAAGAAGAAGATCAAGTTGCTGGGATTGCCATCAGTATTGCTGACATACCCAGCTATGACATAGCCAGGTCACACAGCTCTGAGTCAAGTGCTGAAGCTGACTATCTTCCATCCACTTCTGCCCCTTTGTGTCTCATGGCCAAAGGTTTTAAGGTACTTACTGAGGATGACTTCCTGATTATGTTGAACTAATGGGCATCCTTGAAAGAACAGATAAGGCCTATGGCAAGGAGAGGAAGGAGAACATATCCTTAAGGGATAAACTCAGGGAGCTGAGTGAATCTTATGATGAGGTTACTGATGACAGGGAAAACCTCAGGCTTGACCAGGAAAACCTGGAAATAGCTCATGAAAAGCTCAAGGCAGCTCATGAGCTTCTGATAAAGGAGCATGAGGAGTTCAAGGAAAAACATTCTTTGTGCACTGATATTTCTTCTACTATATGTACTGATGCTCCCTTGCCTGCTCCTACTGTTATTGAATCATGCCTAAACTGTGCTAGCCGTATAAATGTTCTAACATCCACAGGTGGAGTCACTGATGATTCAAAAGAGGCATCAACCTCTACTACTACTAATCTTGTGGATGCAGATGAGCACAACAAGCTCAAAGAGGAGCTTGAAGAGCTAAAAAGACTAATGAGGAAAGGCCTACGCACTGCCAATATTGGCATGCAAAATTATCAGCTGATCAAAGCTGAGATGCTCAGAAAGAATGATGGCCGAAAAGGCTTGGGTTACATTCATTCTGCTCATAAAGACAAACTGTCTGCTGCTACTAACTTTAATCTTGCAGAAAAATTTGTGAGGCAGACAAGTACATATGACAACAAGTTTGTTGGTCATAAGAAGGGTAATGGGAATGTAGTAAACATTCCATCCAACCTATCCTATGTACTGCAGATGGACAAAAAGGGAAGGTTGTGGCTAAATATGTTGGTCACAGGCACTTGACAAAGTGGTTGCCTGCGATCTGAGTTCCAAAGGTAACAGTTACCTGTGTCACCGGTGTCTTACACAGCTGTGCAACCACCAGTGCCACCGGTAGCTCACACAGCCAACTAACCTCTCTATCTAAGGTTGTAGGTGATAGCAAGCCTAAAAGAATTCATGTCATATCATCTGTTGCTCAGGCTATCAACTATAAGAACAGATCTTCTAACTCTTTAACTGTTGTTTCTGCATATGGTAAAATTGCAAAGGGAACCAAACGAGTTTGGGTCCCTAAACCCCATAACTAATCTTGCAGGATACTGTCTCCAGTCGAACTGAATGGGTAGTGGACAGTGGATGTACACAACGTATGACTGGAGGCAGAGAGGAGTTTGTAGAGATCACACATGAAATCTTCCAAGTAACATGTGATCTATGCAGATAACTCCAAGGGAAAGGTAAATGGCGTTGGTAAAGTCTGTTGGAAATATGCCCTAGAGGCAATAATAAAGTTGTTATTATTCTATTTTCATGTTCATGATTAAGTTTATGTTCTATGCTAGATTGCATTGGTTCTTGAATATGAGATTCAGAGGAAAACCTAATTGCATGTGTGGAATAATAAACACCATTCAGATCCCTAGTCAGGCCTCTAGACTAGCTCATGTATTGTTGATGGTCTTGTTTTCCTGATCATGGGCATTGTTAATGTAACAAGGGTGCCGGCAATAATGGGAACACATTGTTAGGGTAACAATGGTGTTGGATAGACCCCCTTATGAGATACTGTGAGATCACTTCGTCAATATGTTGTCAGTATCTTCTCATTATGTGTTAACGTTTACTTGCGTTCTTAGACCATGAGAAAATCGTAGACCCGGATACCGGATGGTTGCTTTGGGGTCATCAAATGTTACTCCGTAACTGGGTAATTATAAAGGTGACTTTCAGGTACACCAGAAAGTATATCGTGGTTCTAGATATCTCAAGACTGGGATTTGCCCATCCGACGATGGAGAGATACACTCTGGGCCCACTCGGTATTACGGTGTCCAGCATTGCCTGGCCAGGTATTGTGACTAAAAGGTTAGTCACGGGGATACCGGAATACGGAAACGAGAAAAGAGTATAAACCGGTAACGAGGATAACTAGGTATGGTGATCAAGGAGTTGATCACAGGGATACCGTCAAAGTCTCGCCTCGGGTTGTGTAATGTATCGTGAGGCAAAAGGATGATATGCAGTAATACGAGGTTCGCTCGATAAAGATCTTCGATGATATGTGGGAATCGTTATGGGTGTCCAGATCCCGTTGACGATTATTGACTGGAAGGTGTTCGGACATTTCCACATATACTCGAACCTATAGGGTCACACGCTTAACGTTTTAGCAACATTTAGGAATGCTACGATTTATGGAGAACGAGAGAGAAGGGTTTCGAAAGTGTTTCAGATGATCTCGAAAGTGTTCCGAGAGGTCTCGGATGGTTTCGGTGATGTCCGGAAGTGTTCCGGAAAGTTCTAGAAGGTTCTAGAAGGTTCTGGTAGAGTTGGACTCCAACTCCAACAGGGTGTCCCTGCTGGAGTAGGACTCCAACTGCCTAGGGAGAGCTGCCCCAACCCCTATAAATGAGGGGCAGGGCACCTCAAAGGATATCCCGAGCAGCCCCAGAGGCAGCCCCAGAAGCAGCCCTAAACCCTAGGCCGGCCATCTCTAGATTGGCCACAGCCTTCTTTTTCTCTCTCTTCTAGATTGGATCTAGTACAGCTGCCGGCGTGCTGCTGCTTCTCCTTCTCGTAGATCCCCGCTGTTCTTGTGTGCTGGTCCACACATTACCACGGTGTCGCTGATCCGGCACGCGTGGATACCTCGGAGACATCGTATACTTCGGCGTTTGATCGGGCGAACTATTCGCGAGGAGATCGCTCTCGCGGCTGGGAGGTATAACCTAGCTGCGGGAGTCTGCGGACTTCATCGACATCGGTCAACTTCTCCGCTGCATTGACGTGATCGTCGAAGGTATGATCTCGTTGCCTGCACCTCCATAGTGATCTTGGGGTGGATTATGTGCGGTAAATTTTTGTTTTGCGTAGCACGTTCCCTAACAGTGGTATCAGAGCGGTACTACGCGTAGTTGTAGGTACGACTAGAGCATATGTGATACGCGGCATTGCACATATGATGTGCGGGTGTTAGATGAGATCTACCACCGGATTTTCTTGTTGTTTCCCTCTCATTGCAAAATTTTGATCTCGACGGCATCGTAAAATTTTCAGAGGTCCGGCGAACCTTACGATCTTCGGATCGAGACATGCTAAGGATGACTTTGGTTTCACTTTAGTTGAGAAAGATAAATTTGCAATGAGCGGGCTTGTAGATGTGATCTACACGGGGGTCATGCGTTTGACGAAGTTTAGTATGGGGTTCGAGATTTCCGAGTCTTCAATTCCATACACCCCGACAGTTAAATAACTGTAAGAGCAATCGTGCTTATGGTAACGTAGGTAGTAAATGGTTTGCAACGTAGCCATAAAGCCACGTATTGTAGCATAAATGTTAGAGGCGTCTAACTTGTATTTGCAGGGTATGCATGTAATGTCGTATAGCCTATGTGATGCAATGTGATTGTATGAGATGCAAAGTGTTTGTAATTTTAATTTTGTCATGACCTATGTATCATGAGTACGGCAATCGGCAGGAGCCAATACGATTATCATTATTTATTGTATTGACCTACGCGTCAACTAGAAAGCCATGTAATGCATTTATTTTATTAGCTATGTGATAGCAAATAGTTGTAATTGCAAGGACATGGTGGTGACAATCTTACATCGATGGACCTCGATGCTACGCCGTACGCGAAGAAGGAGTTCTCCGCCAAAAGATGTTGAAGAAGTCTTCTTCAACAAAAGGGGCTATACCATATCACAATAATTAATTGCATGTGATGTTAATCCCTTTTATGCACCTTGTTTGATGCGTGGTAGACATTGTTAAATAGGGGTGATCCCTCACACAAATAACAAAGTAGTTAGTGTTCTTCCAAGTGTAGCACCGTCTGGAGTGTTTGCCATTCTGAGGTGCGCCATGTCACATGGGTACGATAGGTTTGACATATATGAGGTGGGCGCGAACCGTTCGCGCAGCAGGGCACTCGGTTGTCTTGACGAGCTTGCAAGATCGTCTTGGGGCTCGAAACACACCCATCGAAAGATGAACAAGAGTCATATGGGATATGATTGGCATGTTGACCTACCGGTCTCGTTATTCCGTCATCAGTGATGTCACATCAATGGTGGAGTAAGTGAGTCGTGGATCTTGAATCACTAATAATCAATTATGAGGGATATTGGTTTTAGTGGGAGCTTACTCTAATTAAGTGTTAATTTGAGTTGCTTTAATCATGAACAATGTCTAAAGTGTATTTGTTTTTAAGTTGTAGATCTATGGCACCCGTAACCACCTTTCCACTATGCGCGTTGCTTGAGAAAGAAAATCTGAATTCATCTGGGAACAACTTTACGGACTGGTACCGTAATCTGAGGATTGTCCTCAAGAGTGCCAAGAAGGACTATGTCCTATCGCAAACTCTCGGTGAACTCCCCGCTAATGCTACGGATGATGAGACTCGTATCTATCAATCTAAGAGCGATGATTCCATTGCAGTACAGTGCGTCATGCTTGCCTCCATGGAACCTGATCTTCAAAAGCATTTTGAGAATTGGGCTGCTTATGAGTTAATCCAGGAGCTGAAAGCTTTGTTTCAGAAGCAAGCAAGGACTGAAAGATATGAGATATCCAAAGCCTTGTTTGAATGCAAGATGGCTGAGGGCAGCTCAGTGAGTCAGCACGTACTCAGATTGTCTGGGTACGCGCAAAGGTTGGATGCGCTAGGTTTTCCAATCTCCCAAGAGTTGGGCACTGATCTTGTGTCTTGCTTCCCTCCCTCTGAGCTATAGTAGCTTCATCATGAACTACAACATGAATGGGATGGAAAAGAGTATGGGTGAATTGTTCACTATGCTTAAAACTGCTGAGAGTGGAATCCAGAAGGACGCCAATCATGTGATGATGGTGAATAAAACAACCAACTTCAAGAAGAAGGACAAGTCTAAGAAAAGGGCAAATCCAAGGGTGCTAGTATGACTGACACGCCTAAGAAGTCCAAGACTGGCACACTTCTGATGTTGAGTGCTTCTTCTGTAAGAGAAGGGACACTGGAAGAGGAACTGCAAGAAATATCTGGCAGAAAAGAAGAAGTCTGGAAAGTCCAGCTCAGGTATCAGTGTCATACATGTTATTGATGTATTCCTTGCTGGTCCGCAATGTAATTCTTGGGTATTGGATACCGGATCGGTTGCTCATATTTGCAACTCGATGCAGGAACTACAGAGGCCTAAGCGACTGGCAAAGGATGAGGTGACGATGCGCGTCGGGAACGGAGTAAAAGTTTGCTGTGCTCGCCGTCGGTGTCCTACCTCTACATTTATCTTCAGGATTTATTTTAGAGCTTAGTAATTGTTACTATGTTCCGTCCTTGAGCAAAAACATTATTTCTGGATCATGTTTGTTGCAAGACGGTTATTCGTTTAAGTCTGAGAACAATGGTTGTTCGATTATATGGATAATATGTTTTATGGCGATGCTCCCGTTGTGAATGGGTTATTTATTATGAATCTTGATGGTAATACACACATCCATAACACTGACGCTAAACGTCGCAAGACAAACGTTTTGAATTCCACTTATTTGTGGCACTGCCGTTTGGGTCATATTGGAAAGAAGCGCATGAAGAAACTCCATTGTGATGGACTTTTGGAGTCATTTGATTATGATCATTTGACACTTGCGAGCCTTGTCTAATGGGTAAAATGACTAAAACGCCGTTCACAGGCCACGTAGAACGGGCGACTGACTTATTGGAGATCATACATACGGATGTATGTGGTCCAATGAGTATAGCTGCACGCGGTGGATTCCTCTACTTCATTACCTTCACGGATGATTTGAGTAGATATGGATATATCTATTTGATGAGACATAAGTCTGAAACCTTTGAAAAGTTCAAAGAATTTCAGCATGAAGTAGAAAATCATCGTAACAAGAAAATCAAGTTTCTGCGATCAGATCGCGGAGGGGAGTATTTGAGTTACGAGTTTAGCGAACATCTGAAGAGTTGCGGAATTGTTCCACAGCTTACGCCTCCCGGAACGCCACAGAGGAATGGAGTGTCCGGGAGACGTAATCGAACCTTGTTGGACATGGTAAGATCGATGATGTCATTAACTGAACTGCCATTGTCTTTTTGGGGTTATGCTTTAGAGACTGCCGCTTTTTACACTAAATAGAGCACCATCTAAATCCGTTGAAACGACACCATATGAGATATGGCATGGGAAGAAACCCAACTTGTCTTTTCTTAAAATTTGGGAATGCGATGCATATGTAAAGCGTTTACAACCAAATAAGCTCGATCCCAAATCGGATAAATGCTTCTTTGTTGGTTATCCCAAAGGAACTATTGGGTATTCCTTCTATCACCGCACCGAAGGCAAAGTGTTTGTCGCAAAGAACGGTGTGTTTTCTCAAGAAAGAGTTTCTTGCGAAAGGGGTGAGTGGGATACCTCGGAGACGTCGTATACTTCGGCGTTCGATCGGGCGAACTATTCACGAGGAGATCGCTCTCGCGGCTGGGAGGTATAACGTAGCTGCGGGAGTCTGCGGACTTCATCGACATCGGTCAACTTCTCCACTGCATTGACGTGATCGTCGAAGGTATGATCTCGTTGCCTGCACCCCAATAGTGATCTTGGGGTGGATTGTGCGCGGTAAATTTTTGTTTTGCGTAGCACGTTTGTAATACCCAAACTCAAAGATTAGGTTTTCGCCTTGCATTCATGCATACATGTCATCATCCCCACACGCACCTTATTTAAACTTAGATGTGATATGATTATATTTTATAGAATATGTACATATCTCATCCTCGGTGGTTAATTTTACAAACACCAATCAACTTATTTGAATTAACAAACATCCATATCAACAATAGTAGGTAGAGGGGGATTAGGGTTCCCTAACGAGTTATTCCCCTAGGGTTCCCCTCCCGGCGTACCACCCAAACCTTCGAGCATTTGCCAGCTCAATTTAAGCTCGGACTCAAAACCCTAACGTGGCAGGATTAGGGTTAGGTGGATACGCGGTGCTTCGGTAGATGAGAAGTCATCGGAGTTGGTAAACCCCATGAAATGATAGCTCAACCGAAGCGTCCGATTTCAAACCCTAAAGTGGCGAAACCTAGGGCTAGAGGAAAGGACAAGATATAGTGGGTAGAATTTCACCAAATTTTGGGAAAGGCCATGAATATGACAACACTAGCTCCATGCCAAATTTCAAAATTTTTGGAGAAGTTTAGGGCCTAGTTGCTGTTCAAACTCAATTTTGGACCATATTTGGATTTTAACTCAAGACCAGGTCAAACAGTGTCCAAATGACCTCAAATTTTTACAGTAGGTTCTCAACTCAATTACAAACCTCCTGTAAAAATTTCAAATGATTTGGAGTATGTTGGGTGTTCAAATCAAATTCACAAATCAGCTCAAACTAGAAAAAGAAAAAGAAAAAGAAAAAGAATTACTAAATAGGCTCTGGGCCGAGGCCTACTCGGCCGGCCCACTCGGCCAACCCGCCAGTCCCGCGCGCGCGCTCCCTCCTCCCGCTGACCCATGGGCCCCCCTGTCAGCCCCTCCTCTCTCCTCTCCCGACGCCCGGGCCCCACTCGCCAGCGCTCCTCCTCCACGTCGCCGCCACCGAAAGGCCATGGTGGGCGGCGGAGCTCCCTGCCGTTCCGACCGGCCGCCCTATTTAAGGCGCGGTCCGGACAGCCCCCCCCCTCCTCTCCTTTGTCCGAAAACCTTAGCACCATCGCTCCCGTGCCCTAGCTCCTCTGCCGCGGTCATCATCTCCGGCTCCGACCTCTACTCCGGCGAGAGATTCCCCTCGATCCGGTGAGCCCCGGCTACCCATTTTTCTCTCCCGAGCTCCCTATCCTCTCTCTTACCATCCCCCTCTCCTCCATTTCTCAGGTCCGCGCCGGGAACCTCGCACACCGCCATTTCCTTCTTCAAGTCCGGTCCCCAACTCCGGCGAGCCCCCATCTGCTGCTCCAGTGGTCCTCCACCTCTATTTTCTCGCCCCCGAGCTACCTCTCCACCTTCTTAACCTCCTGGTTCTCTCCCCTTTTCAGATATGTGCCTGGAAGCTTCCGCCGCTGCCACCGGAGTTCCTCACCGCCGCTCGCCGCCGTGGGCTCTACTCCGGCCTCCTCCACATCCCTGTGACCGCGCGACGTCCTTGGGGTGAGCTCCCGAAGCCCCAGCTGCCTCCACCCTAGCTCGCCGCACCCAGAGCGCCTTTCTGGCCCCCTCCGGTGAAGGTCCGGCGAGTAGCACCGCCTCCCGAGTCCATGGCCACCTCAGCGCAGAGAGAGAGAGAGAAAGAGAGAGGGAGGCTGCGTGGCACCCTCCGGTTGGCCACGAGAACCCAGTCAGCAGCTGACTGGGATTCCTCTGCCCAGTCAGCACCGACGGGTGGAGCCGCGTGTCAGCGAGAGGCGATTAAGAGTGGAAAACCTGGGGTACATTCTCGGGTGTATGTAGCGTATTGATTGTTCGCAGAAAAATAATTCAGAAAAAGAATTAGGGTTAGGGGTTTAGATTTCCGATAAACTTCTAAACGCCGTAACTTTTGAACCGTAACTCCAAATGGATAAATTTATATCTTTGGAAACCTTGTGAAATTTCCTACAACCTGGTCTGGATGAAAATTCAAAAATTTCAAATATAAATACTGGCCAATTTAGATTTTTATCATTCCATTCCCCTTTCATATGATATTTTCGATGGTTCGTAACTTGATGGATATAACCCCGAATTAGTGGTTTTAGTTGCGTTAGGATCATATCGCAGTACACTCTCATAATACCAACACTTTATAACATGCCCATCCACTGTAAATAGTAATTTTTAACCCTAACCTTCACAACCGCATAAAATGACATGCATATAGTGTTAGCGTTGTAACACGACGTCAACTTATTCAATTAAAGAAATCCTCGTTACAGCCACTACCTCAAAAAACCCCTTCACTGATAGGCACTAAAACCACACCACTGACGGGTTTCTCGCCCGTCACTAACGTCGCGTCAGTGGAAGTCCCACTTTCACTGACGGGCACAAAGCCGTCAGTAGATGTCCACTTTCACTGACGGGCACAATGCGCCCGTCAGCAGAGATGTAGTGCAGGGTGCCTGGAAACATCCTGACAGTTCCTTTCACTGACGGGCCCTTATTCAGAGCCCATCAGTGATGAGATATTTCCACTGACGTGTACATTTCCGTGCCCGTCAGTGAAAGTATGATCACACTTTAAAAAAAAATTTATACAGCAATTAATATGTCAAATATTAAGCATATGTAACATTTAATATCAGAAATATGAATCACATATACTAAATTAATATCACAAATAGTAAATACACATATATAAACAAGTTTACAACGAATTAAAATGACAAACAATTGAATTTAACAATGTTTATTCTCACTAGCCCTACTAATCTACGTCTACGACGCTTCGCTAGTACTTGCAGGGCGGCGGGAAGGGGGTAATTGGACTCCCGCGTAGAAATCTCCGCTTGGCCGGATGACTTCGTTGTTGATGACGTACGCGAAGGTCTTCTGGATGCGGGCAAAGTCCTTCCTCCAATCGTACTTTTCCTCGGCGAGGTCGTGTATGAAGTTATTGAACTGGTCCTGGCTCCACTGCGGGTTCTAGGACATGACGAACGCGTCTATGTGAGCGCAGACGTAATACCCACATGTAACACTATTTTCTGGCTGTTGCCTGCAAGGGAAGTTGAATTTGTGGGTCAGCTTCTTGCTCTTGCTCTCTGCTCCTCCCTCCCGCAAGTTGTATTCCCAAAAGGCGTCTTCCAGAACTTCCTTAATTCCTGAGAAGTCCCGCTTGGCACTTCTTTGGGAATCAAAATAGTATATGAATCTGGAAGGCTTGTGGATGACGATGAGGATCCAGTGGTCGCTGCGTAAAGGGTAACAAAGGAATATAAACAGACGGGGATACGTGATTAAGAACAGCAAACTAGGAACACTAGTAAGTAACTTACGGGAGGTTGTATGGCATGAACAAGTAGTCCTTATCCTATGGTATATCAATGACGCGGTGATAAAATTTGTTAGGACCTGTTTCGCTTCTCGTATATAGATAGTACTTGTTCATGATGATCGGATCGATTATTCCAAAAGCGTAGCTGCGCAGACGCCTAGACTCTTGGGCTTGGTAAAGCGCCCATAGCCTGACGAGCATGGTGTTGAGCAGGAAGAGGTTGAATAAATTAAATATATCTTCAAAATTGATGTCGAAGGTGTCATGCTGTCTGTCCAGGAAGAAACCGAAATCTTTAGGCACCTCGACCTTAAAGTGTTGCACATAATCATCCCGATTCCGTGCCCTCATCATGATCATGTCATGGAGCAGTTTCATCTGAGTGGGCAACCTCTGCACCTCATCATCTGGAAGCAAGGGCTCACCTGCCTCGTACACTATTCGTCGAGGCTTCTTGATGGTTTCGACAGATGTCTGGAAGGATAAGGCCTTCTTCTTGCTGTCCTTGCTTGCCTCCTTCGCAGCGGTGCCGCCCCGCCTGTGTGGTATTTTTCTTTTCCTCTCCGGCTCCGGAGAGGAGGCCCTCTTGCCTCCCGTCAACGCTTCGCCCACCGCGGCATTGAGCGTGCTTGGAGATAAGATCTTCTTTTCCGCTGCGCTCGGGTCATGGCGATGCTTGGTGCGCTTCTCACGGGGCGGCGAGTCCTTCTTGGGTTGCTCCTCCTCCTGGGACGGAAGGATCGTCGTGTGCTGCTGCCCGCCAAGATCGTCGTCCCGATCATCGAACGAAACCGGCGTCCTGCACACGTCGAGCGGAGACGGGCCGGCTCCGGCTGATGGAGAGGGGATAGTTGACATACTAGGAGATGACACCCCGAGGATAGTTATCTGGCTCTTCGGCCAGAGGATGTAGTACCCTTTGTAGTCTCCCAGCTTCGTGACATCCTCTTCAGGGGTGACAGGGACTGTGACGTCACTGAACTCGGCGACGACGCGGTCCACTTGCACCCTCGCCATGTGGGAAGGTATTGCAACGTTGTGGCATGTCGTGCCCTCCGCCGTTGGGAAGACTAGGCCGTGTGCAACCATCTTCTTCATGCCAGGCAAAGGGATTGTGAGGTGGCATTTCGTGGGATCCTGCGTAATAAACAATGTGTCGAATTAGAGCATTGTTATTTGCACAATTCTATTAATTAAGTGATTCATGGTGGCGACGAAGCTTACAGCGATTTCTTCGACGGGACTTGGCGACTCGAGGGCATTGTCGGAGGCTGAGGCGCAGCTGCTCCATCCAGCAGGATAGGAGCCCTGATGTCCATGAGGATGGACAGGTGGCCGAGACGCATCGTAGCTTCTAGACGCTAAAAATTCTTGGGCCGCCAACTTGCCAGCCTCCTGGGCTGCCCTTATCATCTCCTGCATTAGAGATGTTTGCCTTCCTCTCCTCCTCTGGCGGGCAGCCTCGCGGTCCTGGGGAAACACTGCGTCCCAGATAGCGCCGCTCCCGATCCCCCGGACACGCCCTGTCTTCTCCTTCGTCCCTAGAGCCTTCGAGAGATGGTCTTTCCACCTCTGGCTCTGGATGTAGCGGCCAAATCTTAGGACACGGGATCCGTGAAGATCGTCGTAAATAAATTGGAGTTCTGCTTTTACCTGCATGCATATAGGTAGTTCAAAAACATGACCTCGATTAAAAACCCTAACGCAAGCGCGAGGATCAATTTGAAATTGAGTTGTGAAACCCATGTCATGGCTCATGTAGTAAGGGTCGTAGCTATCCAAAAATTGTTACCAGCCAATTAGAACTCAATTTTATACCTAAACCCAAATTATTCTTACAAAGCCAGCCTCCTCGAACAAAATAGAGATAAGTAAATCAACTGATCCTCCTCTACTCCAATTATAATAAAATTTTACATCTACAAGCTAACTATTACATTGACCTCAAGTCTAATGTTGGAGTCAAATTTCATTTAGGGGTCCATATACCAAAGTATTAAAATATGAGGTCAAATTAGGGGGTTACCTTTAATCTGTAAAAGTTTATTAACTAGGTAACAGATTTTTGCTAATTAGATTAAATGAAATACAGCAAAACAAAAGAATATATCTCACCTTTTTCTTACCTGCCGCGTGGAACAACCGTTGCAGCTCACTGTTCTCCACCTGGCAGCCTTCTTCTCCACGTGCCCCAGGCCGCCTGCCCCTTTTCTTCTTTTCCCCACTGCCGCACGCCTCCTTCTTCCCCCCTGCCACTTCTTCATCCCCAAATTCTCCCCCTGCTGAGCTCTCCAAGAACCCAGGGCCCTCTCCGCTCCGGCTCCCCCTCTGCTCTCCGCCGCACCGCCGGCCGCACTCCACCCCCACGCCACCAGCTCAGGTCCTCCGCCCCTGCTCCCGCCGCCGTTCCTCACTACCCTCCCGGCCGAGCAGCCCCCACGGCGCGCCGCCGCCCAGGCCGCTCGTCCCGCCGCCCTTCTTCGCCACCGCCGACGGCTAGCGCCCCTCCACGCCCGCCGGCCTCCCCCCCCAAGGCCCAAGCTCCCCCTTCGCCCTAGCCCGCCGCCGTCGGGCCCGTGCTCCCTCAGCGCCACCTCCGCCGCCGGTTTTCCTCACCGCCGGCTGCCCCATGCCGCGCCGGCCCCGAGCCGCTCCCCTTCGACCTCCACGCCGCCGACGGCGTCCGGGCACCGACAACCCCAGCACCAACCCACCTTCTTCATCCCCACCAAGCTCGAGCTCGGCTGCCGCCTTGTTTTCTTCATACCTTAGCTCAACTGCCAGCTCCCTTCCTCTCTCTACTTCTCTTTTTCTTTTTTTCTTGCCAGGTGCTTTCGGAAGCTCCGTCGAGTCCGAGTCCTCCAGCGACCTGACGGCGAGCTTCTTCAGTGACCCAGCCATGAAGCTCCGTCCCAAATCGAGCTGCTCGTCGTGTTCCTCACCGCCGGGAGTGAGCCACTGCTTGGCTCCACCTTTTCTTCCCCGTTCTGCTGCCTATGGTGTTGACTGGCCCAATCGATTAACTGCTAACTGATAACGGTACTAATCATGGCCTCTGTTTACTTTTTCAGATAACTATTCAGCTAATCAACTGAGTAAGTTAGTTGTTGGGTGAAAATCAGTTCATTCCAATTGATATACATTTCTTAAACCCATGCCCCCATTGTGGGATTGAGTATATATACAATCCTGTTGAAGCGTTCTTAATCAACTGTGACCCTAGTGCTTAGTAACTAAAGAACTGGCCATGTATAATTAGTGCAGTGGTAGGTTAGGGTAGAACAGAGCAATGCTTGTCTATTCGGACAGGTCCTAAGCATCGATTAGTATGATTATGCAGCCGGTATAGCCGGTTGGAGCTCAGATTGGTAATCAGCGAGTAATCTGTGATGATAGTTAATTGACGTAGACCTTGTCTAAGTTTTGTTCAGATTACAAAGTGTACCCATGTTTACTAAATACTTGTCGGATAAAATGCATTAATATGACAGATTATGTTGCCCGGATTATCGAGTGAAGTAGATTAGTACATGATTTGCTATATAATTAGTGCGTTCGATTAATTCATGAGAGTGATTATTAGTTAACACTTACTAATCCGCTAAAGCATTCCGGGATAGGACATCGGGGAAGAACGTAAATTAAATTCTGACATCAGTAGTAACTACAATTGGTTGTTATTGGGATAGATCGACGACTTCCAACATACTCAAGAAATGAACATGCTTATTAGTTAGCGATGAAGTTGGTCATGCTCTATGCGCTAAGCAATAGCAATAACCAATCAATGAACAACTGAGATGATTGTGCATGACTTGTGATCGGTAGTTAGATTCGTGGCAGCCAACAAGTATTGATGAAGCACAAGTTGGATCGGCGGACACCTTGCCGCAACGATTAGCTCGATGATTGTCAAACCTAGTTGATGTAAGTAACGACTCGGTAGTGTGCTAATAGGAGTGACCATGGTTAGTGAACCAATCTAGTGAGACGCCGTGAATTGCTGCACAGGTGAAAGTCAATTAGAATCAATATACTTAACTACTTCGGGCAAACAACATTCAGTCAAATAGCCGCTGTCCTAACCTACTAGGCATTCTGAATAATTATTGTTAAAGCAAAACAGTAGCGAGGAGCGACAGAGTTGGTTAGAGGTTAGTCCTTGGTCAGCAAACTTAAAACGCTAGTAACCTTCGGCAATTGATTCTACCCGAGCTAAATGGCAATTAAGCGAACCAATGGTCGATATGCCGATTACTGCAATCATGGTCTAACGGTTCATTGATGTAGATGTAGTATAATTTAGGTTTAGCTGTGTCAAGGACAATCTCATACACCATATGCTGATAAGTTTAAATGAAAAGAAATAAGTACCTAGTTCTATGATATGTGGGACCATGCAACGAACACTTGATTAACTACGAAATGTAATATCTATAAAGATGATATGATGAAACCACTTGTTGTTCTTAGATGCTGAGATCATATTCGGAATAAGATTTTCAATACCTTGTTCTTTACTGAGAAGAAGACAGGAAATGCTAGACTTAATTAAACTTGTAGAACTCATAGAAAATTTTAACGACCTCCAAAAGTATGAACCTAGAGAATCTAGCTTAACAGTAAAATTTAAAATAGTTAGTGTCACAATTCGCCTGACGGCCAGAAAATAATCGCGACCCCATGTTCTCGCCCACGACAACGAATCAATCAACTGAGCCCTAACCCTAATTATAAGTTTAAAGCTCTTCTCTTTAGTTGCATACTATGTTCCATGCATGCATCCATATTTTAGGTCCATCCGTGATTAAAGCTATATCATAACTAAAACTAAACCCAAAATCTGGAATGAACACCAACCCTTTATGTACTTGTGTACTTTATCTTAATCCACCGTAGTTGCATCCATGTCAACTGCATTCATGCATCATCGTCCTTTTCGAATTAGTTTCTTAGGGTTGCTTTTTCCCTTTTTAGAGGTCGCTTGCTTCTTACCGGTGTTTCGAGAATTCTAAAGTTCTCGCGCATGCTCCCCCGTACTTCCCCGGCTTCCAGGCAAGCTCCATTGCTTGTTGACTAATCATTACATTGCGTGTTAATCTTTGTCTGGATTAATTAAGTAAATTGGTTTGATGCTTGTGTGGTAAATGGTTGCTTGAGTGTGTTGGTTGGTATTCATGGAACTAGTTTGTTAGGATATGGTGTAATGTTATGACCAGCTGCGGCTGAGATTTAACCTGATTGCCCCTATCAACTTGAACCCCTTAAAGTGAGATGTGAGAGCCGAGGGTGTGCTCGATGGATAAGGTTGGTATTTATCTGACGGTTGAATGCGGCCAGGTGTAAGTAGAGTTTGCCGATATACCAACTTGACTCCATCGTAGCACTCCCTGATCATCGCATGAACCTGAGAGCCGAGGGTCTGCGCGATGAATAAGGTTGGTATTTATCTGACGGTTGAATGCGGCCAGGTGTAAGAAGAGTTTGCCGATATACCAACTTGAGGTGACTTCATCGTGTATTTTCCCTTATCCCTGTGTGAACGTCACCGGAATCTCCGCTATGGGCTTATCTGATGGCAAGTCTCTGCCACTTGGAGCTTAGCTACCTCCGAGTGGAGAGCACTCGTTATTCCCATAGGGATGTATTGCCGGTAACGGTTCGAGAAATTGTTTGTTCGAAATTGTTGTTGTGATGGATCACTAGTTTAATTGGGGTGTGGGCTACCCCGAAGGAATTGAAAATGATGATATTCAGATTGTGATACCTGTACCTTGATTCATGTGAACTCTAGGTTGCTAGCTTTTATTTAATGTGCTGTTGTTACTAATGCATTATTGTTACTTTGTACCTTGCTGCAATCTATGCTTAGATACTGCCTCACTGTTATACTTTGGTCTATTGCAATCTGAAAATTAAGATGGGGTAACTTATGTCCATTTTATCCCTTTGTATGCAACCTGAACCTGGTAGGTCAAACAGGGTTAACATCATGTTTTAATTAGTTGATGAGCAATGTCTTGCGAGTACGGTGGTTGTACTCACCTAGGTTTATCCTAGGCAGGTTCTTGGAGCAATTGGAGTTGATGTTTACTGCTTCGGTTTACCTCTTTCGGCTTCGACCTCCTTGGGAATCAGGTGGGTTGTTTTGAGATGGGTTCCCCACCATCTCGGGCCTTTTCTGTTTTTCCTCCGCTGCTGTTTGTAATAATGCATATGGTGATTGACTTCCGAGTCGCTATGTATATATAAATGTATTCTGTAAGTCTTTCTCTAGTAGAGTTTGTGCTGTGGTAGTCCAAGTTGTTACTTGTGGTTGTCCATGTACAATGCGTGTATGTGATGAAGTATGTGGACAACTGTGCAGCGGTATTATTGTGTGCTAGGATTGCGTTCGCGATGGCAGAGGTGAGCGAACCACTAGTCCTGTGTAGCTTTGGTGGAGTCGATCCAGGGGATGCGTCCCGTACTCGCTAAGCCTCCTACGACCGTCACGCCTCACGCTGACGGCAGAGCAGAGCTGGATCCTCCCATAGTCGCACCTCGTGGCTAGGTTAGGTTGAGGGGATGTAAATCCCGGGCTCTAGTCCTCCTATGACTATCGCGGAGCGCAGACTCATCACGCAGTCTTACCCCTTCACCGGTATCCGGGAATTATATGTCGTTTGGGGAAGATTGGTCGCTTCCGGCCGGCCCGCACGTGGCGGGTGTCGGATCGTTCCGCCTTGGTGCGTACGGCGCAGTGTAATACCCATCCAAATAAATAAATGGATTTCTATTTGGTCCGATGCATACATGGCATCATCCATACACCACCTTGCATAAACGTGACTATGAAATAGTTAGGTTTTATAGAATATGTGCATATCTCATTCAAAAACCTAAAACTTTGCAAAATTCTCTTCTCTGCACTTCATCCGGATGTTTGGTCCGGAACCTCCGGACGCAACCTCCGAGTGACCCGGAAATTCCGGGTGGACTCCGAGCTATAATCCGGGTGAGTCCAGAGAAGGTTTGGAGTGAGTCGGTCAGCCGGAGGTTTGGTCCGGAACCTCCGGGTTCAACCTCCGGGTTGTCCGGATTCCGGGTGGATTCCGAGTCAGCTTCCGGGGGAGTCCAGAGAGCAATTTGGGATCCCGGTGCCACCGGAGGTCCAATCCGGAGCCTCCGGGATGAGCATCCGGGTGAACCCGGAAGAATCTGGGTGAATTCCGAGTGGATTCCGGGTGAGTCCAGTAGGGTTTTGGCCGTGGTTTTGTGAAGGCCGGAGGTCCCATCCGGAACCTCCGAGTGCTATGTCCGGGTGGTCCGGATTCCGGGTCATCCTCCGGACGGTTTTCCGGGTGAACGCTCGAGTGTCAGATCTGATCTGCCACGTCGCCACCGCCGTTTGGGGGCGGTGGGCGGTGGTGCCTGCGTGGAGGGCTCGCCGGGGGCCTCTATAAAAGCCTCCCCACGGCCCCCTTCACCTCTTTTTCTCCTCCTCACTCAAATTTCTTCATTTCCTTCCTTTTTCTCTCCAAAACAGCACAGCTCCCAGCTTTCTTCATCATCTTCTTCAGCTCCGGCGCCAGCTCCGGCGAGCCAGCGCCGTCACTCCGGTGACCCAGCTCCCTTCCTCTCCTTTCCCTCCTTCTTCCCCAAGCTCCCTTCCCCATTCCTCATTCCCCTTCCTCCTCTTTTCTCAGGTTAAGTTGAGCTCCAGCAGCAGCCATTCCGGGTCATCTGGAATTGCTTCCGGGCTGCATTGCTTCAGCAAGAAGAAGGGTAGAGTAGAGGGGGAAAAGGAGTGAAGCTAGCATTAGGGTTTGAGAGCAAGAGCAGCTGTTGCTTCAATTCCACTCTTGGGTAATTTTCTCTCAAGAGATATATAGTTTATTTTTGAATAAGTTCATATTTTCCAAACCTTACAAAATGTTCTATTGCTTAATTCAATTTCCAATGTTCCAATGAGTTAATATAACTAACCAACATTTTATTATATAAAGATAGTCTCTCATTTACACTAATATTCAAACTAGCTATTGTTAACCCTAATATCAACTTGAATTCAATAAGTCATGCATATAACTACTAGGGTAATCATTTTAACTCCTTAGGTTTAAAATGAGACATGTTCGTATCATAAAACCCTAGCATCTCAAGCATGGCATTCCATCATGCATACATGCTGGAATTTATTCTTTCTTACCACTTCCTTTCCGGTGCCTCGTGTTGCTTGCGACAGAGCCCGAAGAGGAAGAACCGCAGACCGTTGAGCTCACTCAATTCTCCGAATCCTACGACGAAGGCAAGCAGAGCTTGTTGCATTCTTTTACCTTTCGTAATTGCGTGTGTGATTGAATGATTGTTTGATATGAGTATTGAAATTGAATTTACTAGCATGCGTAGGGTGTATCGTTGCGTTGAGAACGTCCTTATTGCCCTTTCAACTAAAATTGGTTAAGTGAGTTGGGAGAGCCGAGGGCGTACGCAATGGATACGGTTGGTGTTAATTGAAGTGTTGAAGTGACCCAGGGGTTTGGTGATTAGAATTTGGGATTGGTCACACACCAACCGCATGCCGGAGTGTTACTTCCCTATCACGCGTGGACATTACCGAGAATTGAGGCTGGGATAGGGGTGAGGTAAGCCTCGATATCACTTGGAGTGAAATGCACTCGCCATATCCAGGGTGATTGATTGTCGGTAATGATCTAAGAGTTGATTGAATGTGATATGAAATGGATTGATAGCACTCGCGGACGTTAGCGGAATCGATGCCGGGAATGATTGAAGTAAGCCTCGATATCTCTTGAAGACTTGCAACCTCCAAGGGAAATGCACTCATCATGTCCAGGGTGATTGTATTGCCGGCAACAGTCCAAGAGGTGGATTGAATTTAACGGGTGTGGGCTACCCCAATGTGATATTCCAATTGTCTTGATTACTTTGTATGCAATTGAATCCTGAAGTTTACTTTGATTCTATCATTTATGGTTATGCCATGAACTAGGTTACTCTTTCGATTATGTACTATTTCGATGGAATTGCATCATGTTTAATTCCTGTAGTAGTGAGCATGTGTAGGACATGGAATCAAGCACGAATAAGTCTTGCGAGTACCTTTGTACTCACCTAGGATATTCCTAGACTTTTGCAGGTGAGCCAACTGTTGCGGAGTTCTGTGATGAAGTTTAATCCAAATGGTTTCCTTGGTCCGCGTTCGACTCGTGGGAATGGTTTGGTTGTTATGCAGTGGTTGATGCACCACTGCGGGGCTTTTGTTTATTTTCCGCTGCATTGTAAATATTTCAGTCTCAACTAAATTTACGGTTATCGCCGACTGAAGTGTTTGTACAGTTCACCTAGTGAACAACTAGTATAATATAGTACTGTAGTGCTTGTTTATGGTATACGAGTTGTTATTCAGGCTGCCCATATGCAATGCGTGTATGATATGAAGTGTGTGGGCATGCTGTGGAGAGTTACCGTTGTTCTCCTTTTTACTACGTCGAGCAGGAATCGGTTGAGTGACCCGCTGGCTGAGATGCTGTGCCGGCCAGGCAGGGTGTGGGTGGGTTCTACCGGGCTTTCGAGCGACCCACTAGCCTCTGAGCTAGGTTAGGGTGTGGGTAGAATCGCCGGGCTCCTCCGACCTTGTTTGCGTGGTAGAATACGGGAACGGCTCTAATGTCTCCACCGGGTCAGGGAATCATATGTGGTTTTGGGAAGATTGGTCGCTTCCGGCCGGCTCGCGTTGGTCGGGTGTCGGATCGTCTTGCCTTGGTGTGTACGGCGCAGGTACCGTGCCACCTGGCCGACGAGTCCTTCGGTCCTTGGCGACTTCGCATTCCCTTAATCATATGTAATTCCCGGGTCCGTGACACGCAGGTACCGTGCCACCGGGCTGACGAGTCCTTCGGTCCTTGGCGACTTTGCGTTCCCTTAATCACATGTGGATTCCGGGTCCGTGACACTGGACGGATTCCTGGGAGCTGGCAGGCTGCTGGGACAGCTGCCTCTGCAACGTAAAAGGCACAACGTACGGACCGTTAGCGAACTGGAAGCACAATAGCATATTCGAAGAAGACATCGGATTTCGATTTTACCAATCTTTCGGAGACCGCCTGAAGCTCAGGGTCCGTGATGATAGGAGTCCCAGTGGCTGGGTCCGAAACTGTGTGCGCGCTCATCCAGATCTGGGCGCGTTCCTGCTCGATATCGGCAAAGGGAACCGGTTTCCCAGCCGCTATCAGTGCGGCGTCCTCTTTCTCCCAGATCGGTCTCTTCCCAGGAACACCTCGGCTGCCAAGGTGGTGGGGGAATTTGTTCTTCGCGCGCAGCTCCTTCGCCCGGTGACTCTTCTCCTTGAATTCGTCACTCTTCATGTCCGCAACGAACTCCTCCCAGTGCTCGAGTTCTACCTTTGGCCATTTCTGTTTGATTACAGTATCGAAATCGGCGTCTAGCAGTTTCCTTGCTTCATATCGCCATGTCCTTAGCGCAGCACACATGATGCTATCCGCTTTTCTTCGGACTCTTTCCTTGTCAGCCTCTGGGACAGCATACTTATCCCAGAGCTTGTCGAAGAGGACCTTTTTCTGGCCGTTCGTCATTTTCTTGAAGTCTTGGCATGTGATCCTGACATGCTCGCGGACGATGCACCCGCACGTGTTGCTGAACGACTTCGCTGCCTTCTCAGGACTTGCAGGAACACCTGTCACGCCGACCCGAGTGACGACGAACGTCTCGTTCGTCAGCTGGTTCCCTCCTCTAGGGTTGTACCATCTCTTCGGCTTCTCTGCTGCTGACGACGGCTCCGGCGCCTCCTGTTCCTCTGACCCTGACTCGCTTGATCGAGAAGCGTCTGACGAGCCAGACGCACTCTCTTCATCTCGCGCCGTGGGAGGTGTAGGAGCCGGAGGTACATTCTCCGCCTGGACGGCAGGTTCAATGGCCGACTCGGGGGCTGTTTGATCGGTTAGGAGCGGGGCATCAATAGGGGCGGCCACGTCTAGGGGCGCCGCGATGTCATCATCTACGTGGGCTACTTCCCGGGTTGGTGACGATTCCATTTCCGATATATTAAGAAACTGAAACAAGGACCCACCTATCAGCAAAGGACAGTTCGAAGCAACACTTTTAGTTTTCCAAACAACCCATAATAGAGAAGATCAAATCCTCATGCTGCTCACAGGGAAGAAACAGTTCATAGTTCTGTAGAGAACTCAAATAAAAAACTAAACTGAACTATAATTTACATGCTCAAAAACAATGTGCCCTATTGGCCTCATAGACTTAGTGGTAAGAATGTGCCCTATTGGCCTCATAGACTTAGTAGCAATATAACACCCTGCTTATAAAAAATCTGACACGGAGTAGCAATATACACATACTAGTTCACAACCAAGCATGGCATGATTGAACCAATTGGCAAAGCACGAGGAATCATTCTAAGCATAACAAGATGATAGATATTCTAAATGAATCACAATGGCACCTAACATTATGTCACAAGCTATATCTCATAACATTATATCTCATAACATTATCTCATAACAAGAACAATAGCTATATCTTGCCTCTATATCTACCTTCATTTGCAACCGGGTGCTTGCAAGAACACTTAGGAAAAATCATAAAGAGATAACATATAGAAAGGGACATTACTCAAGCATGATCTAAGAAGAACAAGTCTCCATCCATAATATATAATCTTATTCTTCCGATCATAGTTTCTTAACTAATTATTAGGTAAGGGCACAGTTAAGTACTTTAAAGCTAAAGTACCTTTCCAAAGCACTTGATGTATTAATCTAAAATAAGTGTGACTACGATATGATGTATTAATCTAAAATCTTTCGGTTGTTCCTATTGTTTTTCATCGCTTTTCGTCGTTTAAGACAACTACCGAGAATGCAGTAGACAATCATTAACAAGTGTAATAGACAACTAACATAAAATACAATAGATAAATATGTGGTGAAAAATATCACCATGAACATCAACAGGGTACACAACCATATCCATAACCTCAACAGCAGCTAGTTATCACATTCAACAACGCCAAGAAGTACCAATTATCACAATCAACAGTAACTAGTTACACAAAATTTTCTATTGGATGAATCACAGCACAAATCCTTGCACATATCCATCATCACATGCTCATCACGGCAATAATCCACCATCACTTGGTCATCACAGCAATAACCAACACATCTCACATAATGCCATGAAAAAAAATTTAAACACATTACTTTGCTCTGTGTTGAGGAGAGGTGGCGTGCGGTTGTCGGTTTGGGGTCGGTGGAGGCAGCATAGACAAGAAGGCCGGCCGGTGGGAGGTGATGGGCCGGCGGGACGTGGATGCTGGGCGACGGCGGCGCGGTGAGGGCACCAGCAGGTGGCGACGGTGCGGCGAGGCCGGATCTGGGCGAGGGCTCGGGGAGGCGGCGGCACCGACGCTCGGGGAGGCGGCGGCACCGATGCTCGGGGAGGCGGCGGGACCGACGCTCGGGGAGGCGGCGGGGCTCAGGGTGCCGACGGGAGCACGGGGCGGTGGCGCGGCAGCCTGGCGGCGGGGGTAGGCGCGGGCGCTCGCGGCTGGTTCCAAAAATTAGAACGCGCGAGAGACAACTGGTCCAAAAATTTGGCTAAGTCCCAGTTAAATAGGTCGGCATAATCACTGACGGTCCCAACATAGTGCCCGTCAGTGCAAGTTAACGTGAGTTTCACTCACGGGCATACCAATATAAGCCCGTCAGTGAAAGTGCACATCCACTGACGGGCTCTCGAACCTTGCCCCGTCAGTGATTTAAAATTAGGGTTTCCGCCGCACTTTGTACTGATGGGTTAGGATTAATTTGCCTGTCAGTGAAAGTTTTTCCAGGTTTGTTTGTAGTGTCAACATTTTTCTCTTGTTATACTACTTTTCTATACTCCTAACCCATGTGTATTTTATGTTACGCACTACAGGTTTGTTTGTTCTGGATGTTCCGGATGGTATTCCGGATGCATTTTTGAGGATATGTTTCGGGTGTTATTCAATATAACATGATACTTTAATTATGTATATTTATTTTCTATTCCTATATTTTACGAATATTGCGAATCAAAGTAATTTAGTACAACATGATATTATTAATACAAAACCAAACATGCCTATTTCACCAAGTCCAAAACATATCCTCAATTAAGTATTTAATTCATCAAAATAATAGTATTACACATTGAGATTCGTTCTAAATTGATCGGAAAGCTAGGTTTCATCGTCTTCGACACGCTTGTCAATAGTACTTCTGATCTTCTTGGTGGTATACGTCAGGCCTTCGTCGTGGCTGCGTCTTATGTACGGGCACGCATCCTGCGAACTTTTGCGCCTCTTGCTCGTTCGATCATCAACATCTTCTTCTTCTGTGTCCGGATCGTCGAACTGGTCGTAGTCCTCTTCGTCAACTACGCCATCGACTCCGACAATACTCCTTTTCCCTTTCCTCACGACAACGCGCTTCTTATTCTTTAGGTCTGTTATGTAGAACACTTGGGCGAGCTGTTTGGCTAATACCCACGGCTCATCTTTGGGACTGATTGATTTGACTTGTCGTGACTCCATAGGGATCGGTGGAGGTATCACCATGGTACTGGTGTTCATATCTTCGATTCTGACGTCTTTCGCCCATCTGACACGAAACATGGGGATCTTGGTCACCGTGTAGTCAAGTTCCCAGATCTCTTCGATCACGCCGTAGTACCTACACTTCTTGCCATGATGACCAGTTCTAGACTCCTGCGTTACACCGCAGTTCTGGTACGTACTGCGCCGGTCTTGAGCCTCGGTATAGAATGTGTATCCGTTGATATCATACGATTGCCACGTGACAACTTTGCTATCGGGTTCTTGTGACAACATTCGGACAGTTTCTTCTTCTCTATTTGTCGGCTCCCTTTCGTACCAGTAGTCCTTTAGCCACCGGGAGAACTTGGCGTTATGTTCTTTCGTGAGCGCAACTGTGCCCTTTTTCGGATTCGCTTCGCGCAACTGTTTCATGTGGATCTGAATATAAGGCCGTACCACAACCAAGTGTTGCAGCACCACGAAATGTGCTCTGTTGTAGTCATCTGATCTTTCCGATCGATACACATGTAAATTTTTATGCCCGATCGCACCTTTACCGTCGAGCCTGCCTGTGTGCCGCGAAACTGGAACACCTATAGGTTTTTTATCACGCATGTAATCCGTGCAGAACTCGACACCCTCTTCGGTAACATAGCCTTGGATGATGCTACCTTCCGGATGCGCTCTGTTACGAACGTAGCGCTTGATAACCCCGTTGTACCTTTCAAACGGGTACATGTTGTGCAAAAACACGGGACCGAGGTCCAGTATCTCCGGGACGATATGGATCATAAGATGTACCATGACATTGAAGAATGCTGGAGGGAAATACATCTCAAGTTCGCATAGTATGACAGTGATCTCGGCCTTCAGTTTCAGGCAGCGTTGCACCGTGATTGACTTCTGACAGATAGTGTTGAAGAAGTTACAAAGATCCGTGATCGTCTTGCGGACACCTGGCTCCATGATACCCCTAATTGCGACAGGCAGTATCTGTGTGATCATCATGTGGCAGTCATGAGACTTCATGCCAATCAGTCGATGAGTCTTCATGTCAACAAGTTTCTGGATGTTTGCGGAGTAACCCGAAGAAACTTTGACACCATAGAGGCATTCGCAGAGGCTATGGAGCTCGTCTTTACTCAGAGTGTAGCAGGCAGTAGGACAGCTGGTCTTGACTCTGATACCATTCTTCCCCGTCTTGGTCGTTTCTCTGGTTGCCCACAGCTCAGGTCTTATATTCATATGTTGCATGTCTGCTCGTGCCTTCGGCCCATCCTTTGTCTTGTCCGGAATATTGAGCAAGAGACCTACCAAGCTGTCGCAGACATTTTTCTCAACATGCATTACATCAATGCTATGACGTGTGTCTAGGTGAGGCCAGTAAGGCAGTTCCCAAAAAACAGATTTTCTTTTCCAAACGCCCTTTACCGGCGGTTGTTTCTTTCCTTTCCCTGGCTCAACTTCATCCATTTCATTCAAGAGATCGTAGATTTCTTGTCCGGTCTTCTCGCGAGGCTTTGGACGGATTTCTTTTGTTCCGTCGAACCTTTCCGTGTCCTCTCTCCATGGGTCGTTCATGGTCAGCCACCTTCGGTGTCCCATGAACACGATTTTTCTAGAGCCCTCTAAGAAAACACTCGTCATTTCTTCCATGCACCTAACACATGCCTTGTATCCTTTGGTGCACTGACACGTGTTGTTCCCGTACGCGGGGTAATCTTGCACCGTTGTGAACAGCAGGCCTTTCAGAGTGAAGAACTCTTCTCTGTCCGCGTCCCAGACCTGAGCCCCTTCTTCCCACAGCGTAGCTAGTTCGTCCTTCAGTAGCTGTAGATACACGTTAAGATCCATTCCAGGTTGTTTTGGCACTTGAATGAGAATAGACAGGTGCATGTACTTCTGCTTCATGCACAACCATGGAGGGAGGTTATAGATCCAAAGAACAATGGGCCATGTGCGGTGTCTGCTGCTCATGTTGCCGAATGGATTTATTCCGTCCATACTCATACCGAACCTGATATTTCTCGGATCACTACCGAAATCTGGGTATTCGGCGTCAATTGCCCTCCACTGACAAGCATCGGCTGGGTGTCTCAACACCCCGTCCTTTCTTCTCCCCTCTTCGTGCCAACGCATCAGCTTTGCCTCCTTCTTGTTACCGAATAAACGCTTCAGACGGGGGAGGACTGGAAGGTACCATACAACCTTTGCAGGGGCACACTCGTCACTTCTTCCTCGTCATCGTCTTGGTTTCTGCCCCGCTTATATCGAGATGTGTTGCACACCGGACATTTCTCCAGCTCTCTATACTCCCTGCGATAAATAATGCAGTCGTTTCGGCAAGCATGGAGTCTCTCTACATCCAATCCAAGTGGGTAGACCACCTTCTTGGCTTCCTCGGTGCTCGTAGGCAACACGTTCTCCTTTGGAAAAACCATCGCGAGGTAAGCCAGTATCTCATCGAAGCTTGCGTCCGGACAGTTGTGGGCTGCCTTGATCCTTAGAAGTTCTAGCGTGACTGACAGACGCGTGTGCTCAGGATCGCAGGTGGGATACAGCGGTTTTGTCGAGTCTTCCATCAGTTTCGCAAACTTTGCGACCTCTCTTTCATCCTCGGGGTCTTCGACCACCTGGTCCGCCATGTGACTGTCCCTCAACATTTCAGCCAAATTGTTCCCCGCCTCCCCCGTCAAGTCATCCCTACATTCCGAAATATGGTCTTCATCTTCTTCTGCGTCTCCATGTCTGGCCTCTTCTTCTAAACATTCACGAGTAGCTAAAATTTCTGTCTCGTCCTCACCGTGACTTGTCCAACGTGTATAACCTTCCATAAAACCTTTAGTCAACAAGTGTAGCTGCAGCATGCCTCTCTCCCTGAACATTATCGTGTTCTTGCATACGGAACACGGACAACACATCTTATTCGCACCCTTTTTCTCCCTATCTTCCTCGGCCACATCTAGAAACCCATTCAGAGTATTGACAAAACTCCGTGTTGCCCTTTCGCCGTACATCCAATTTCGATCCATCGATCCCTACAACAACAAACTGATTGATTATAATCTAAATTAATAAAGTAATCACAAAATTTATTATTTTCCTTCATGTATTATATCATACCAAAGAGAAGTCGCTCGCTAGCCTTCGAAATAGGGTAAGGAGAGGGAGGAGGAGAAGGGAGGAAATTAAGAGAGGGGAGGGAAGAGAGGAGGGAGGGAGGAGGGTTAAAAGAGCTAGATCTAGATATAGATTGTGTATTTAGGAGGAGGAGAAGGGAGGGAGGGAGGGAGGGAGGAAGAGAGGGAGGGAGGGAGGAGGAGGAGAGGGAGGGAAGGAGGAAGGAGAGGATTAATTAATGATCTAGAGGGAGGGACGAGGAGAGGGAGGGAGGGAGAGAGGAGGAGAGGGAGGGAAGAGGAGAGGGAGGGAGGAGGAGAGGGAGGATCTAGATCTAGATGAGGAGGGAGGGAGGGAGGAGAGGGAGGAGAGGGAGGAGGAGGACAAAGGAGAGGCAGCAGCTGGCCCAAAATCGCCGGAGCTGCAGCTGGCCGTGTTGAGACGCGCGAGCTCAACGGCCAGCTGCCGGCGAACAGTGTTTTTATAAAGTTGCAGTATTATCACTGACGGGCACTAAATATTACACCCGTCAGTGATAAGCATGCCACGGAGGCATTCCTGGGAGCAAACTTTCACTAACGGGCACTTTATAACCCGTCAGTAGAAACACAACAATCACTGACGGGCACTCCTAGCACGCTCGTCAGGGAAGATATGTGTCAGTGGACAAGCCAGGGTGGACCTCCCTTCTGACTTCTACTGATGGGCATAAGGTTACCCGTCAGCGGAATAGCAACCATCACTGACGGGCACGTTTTAAAGAGCCCGTCAGTGAAGCTTCGTGTCAGTGGAGAGACCAAGTTGGCATTCCGTGCCCACTTCTACTGACGGGTCTTGTTTGTGCCCGTCAGTAGAAGTTTGACGTGTCCTCCAGTGCGTGACCATCGCTGACGTGTCCGTGTGCGCCCGTCAGCAATTCATCTAATCAGTGACGGGCCTCGGTGTGCCCGTCAGTGATTGTGTTGTAGCAAAGATCATTTCTGAGGTAGTGAGCGGGTCTTTAACATCCTTAGGTCGCATTTGCAACGTATACCTAGCATTAGTCATTATGCATTCATGCTGGAGCTTAATACTTTCTTTTATCGTTTCCTTTCCGGTCCTTCGTGTTGTGTACAAAAGAGCCCGAAGGAGAAAACCACCCAGCTTACGACTCCACGCAAGACCAGGAACAACTAGAGCAAGGCAAGCAGAGCTTGTTGCATATGTTACTATTATTATTCCGTTTATTTGCTCATAGAAATATGCTTGTGGATGATCTTTTTGACTGAATGTGATGGGCGTAATTGCAAAACTAGTATGTTAGGGTATGTTACGACTTTTGTCCGGGTTGGACTGAGAATTAATCTGATAGCTCTAATAACTTAAACTCTCTAAAGTAAGATGCGAGAGCCGAGGGTGTGCACGATGAATACGGTTGGTGTTAATTGAAGTGAAAGAGGCGACCCCCGGAGCAAGTAGAGTTTTGTCGTCACACCAACTTGAGGTTACTTCATCGTGTTACTTCCCTTATCACACGTGGACGTCACCGAAATCACCGTTATGGGTTTACCTGATGGCAAGTCTCGGTCACTTGGGAGATTAGCTACCTCTAGGTGAAGAGCACTCGATATCCCCATGGTGGCTGGATTGCCAGTAACGATCCGAGAGATGAAAAATGAATACGTGCATATGATGGATAAGTTTTGGATTTAGTATGTGGGCTGTCCCAATTGACTTGGAAATGGTCAAGTGAATATTGTTAGGATTGAGCATTGACATGTATGAAATCTGCTCTGTGCTTTACCTGTTAGTTTTCCCTGTTATACTGTTGATTCCCGTTCTTAATCCTGTATATTGTTACTCTGAGAAGCATCATGTTTATTAATGTTGTAGTAAATCCATGCGTAGGACATTTAATCAAGCACGAATAAGTCTTGCGAGTACTTTTGTACTCATCTAGGTTATTCCTAGAGCTTGCAGGTGAGCCGGTGGTCGAAGACTATTTTGACGACGCTTGAACTTCTGGTTTCCTCGTTGGTTTTCGACTCATGGGGTACTTTTGGGAATTTTGGACAGCGGTGGATGTACCGCTGTGGGCCCCTCTTTCTTTATCCGCTGCAACTTGTTTATTCTCGTATCGACTAAACTTTCGGTTATAGCCGAGTGATGTAATCTTTGTTCACAACATGGACAGCTAGTATTATTATCGTACTGTAGTAGTTCGCGTGATGATATGCTTGCTGTCCAACATATGCCCCCACCTCCCGTCTATCCTGCGTGTATGTTGAATGGGGAGTGTGGTTGGGTGCATATGGAGGTGCTCGCTATTTTCGTTCGATTCAGGTGAAGTGCAAAGTGAATGTACGGTCCATTGCCAAAGTGAGTCATACGCATTGTGGCGTATGTTTTTGGAATCATGATCCCTCAATCAGGCCGTGGTGAGTCATACGCATTGTGTCGTATGCATGTCGCACGGGGCGGGGGTGGGCCATAGTCCGTCGCAGGTAGCGGCTATGGTCACCGTCTTCATTAGTTGTGAATTCCCTGAATCGGATTAAAGTACTGGGTCCCTCACAGCTTGGTACAAGAGCCGAGCTGACCGTAGGAAGCCAATTGCAGGTGGTCGTTAGATAGGACTTGGCATCGCTGAGAAAACTATTTACAAGGTTAAACCCTATGTTTAAAATTAGCAAGTAGATTGCTTTTTATTCCTTAACCTCATCGCTCTTAGTTCTTGAATTTCCTTTTCTATTGCATTTGCTTTTCTTTGTGTGGCTGACCTTACCTTCCCTAACCGTAAATTGCATAGGATGGTGTACAACATTGTGACCGACCCGAGCCAACTAGGAAGTTGGGCCACCCTGTTATGGAGAATGTTGGAACACCTCAATGTGCCCCATGGAGACCTCCCCGCTTTCCATGCCAAGAGTTATGAAGTTCACGGGAAGACGCACTTTTGGGTTGGATGGGTTACAGTGAGAGCCCTTGAACTGGATCGAACCTTTAAGGCAGCCAGGGCTAGTGATAACAACGCCCGGCTTGCAGCTGCAAGGAAAGCAGTCCTCTACATACGGCATCACTTTGATGACATCTTCCTATTCTCCCAGTTCCGCCTCATCCCCCAGGTCAGTGATGGAGGCAACAACATTTTGGTACTGGCGCCAAGCGACGATGAAGAAGATAAGACTGAGCTGGAGACAGCCCATCACATTGTCTCTGCAGAGATAATGTATGACGGGTTGTATTTGGATTACAAAGAGGCTACTCAGGAGTTACAACGGGTGACAAGAGCTAACCGCAAGCTCCGTTCTGAATTGCACTGGAAATGGCGTGTTGCGAATGGAGATGAATCATCCTGTGGCGAGAACCCTTATGTTCCGGTGCGAGAGCCGACCCCAACTCCATCCATTGAGACCAATCAGCCCCAGGGTTCTGGAGCAAAGCCACGCAAGAGGATGACATCCCGTGAGTATCTACGGCTTTTCACCCCAAGACCCTCACGAGGAGGTACCTCGACACTAGCCGCTCCAGCCCCTACCTATGAAGCTGCACCATCTGCCGCTAAAGAAGAAGAGGAAGAAGACCCCTCGATACGTATGTGGTACACCAATAGTAACCCACCAACCGATGAAGAGTAGGATGAATGGTTGGAAAGTATAATTGGGAGGCTTACGAGACCTGTCGTCACAATGAAGGAGCACCATATGGTCCCTAGTAGTGCCGCCCAGATTTTGGATGTAAGACGAAGGTCTCATTTTGTGGTGTAAGCCAAACCAAACCCTAGGGTTAAGCTATCTTTTGGAGGCATGTAATTGGGTAATGGTGGCTGCAATTTTGGCATTGTTAACGTTTATTTCGCCGTAAGGTGATCTAAACCGCAGCCCCATGTATGAACTATGTCGAACGTATTAATGCATTTGGGTATGATTGTCAATCGTTCTTGCAATTATTTTGTATCTCATTTTCTCGTGAAAATGTGTATAAAATAATGTGGCATGTTCACGTATACCCCGCTGAACCGTGGTGCAAATGTTTTGCTTTCCTAGCCTCTCGAGTGCCGTCTCATTCTGTTGTCCTTTGGTTGCAACAGAACGACATCTGGAACCCGTGGTGCTGCTCGTGGTCGCCGTGAGCGTGAAGAGGAGGAAGTGCCACCTCCCCCTCAGCAGCCCAACATCGCGGACCTGCTTGCAACGCAGAACCGAATCCTCGAGCAACTGGTGTGCCACCAAGGCGCAGCTGGTGGTCAAGCCCGAGGAGGCCTATCCGATTTCCAGCGAACCCAGCTAGCAACCTTCGATAGAGCTGATGATCCGTTAGAGGCAGATAACTGGATCCGAACAATTGAGAGGAAGTTTCAGCTAGCTCAGTGTGCGGAGGCTGACAAGGTCAACTTTGCCTCCCACTACCTCGAGGGAGCTGCAGCTGATTGGTGGGAAAATTTCCTGGCAATGCAAGCCCCCAATCATGTGGTCACGTGGGCCGAGTTCTGAACCGGCTTCCGTGATTTCCACATCCCTTCTGGTATTATGGCGCTAAAGAAAGAAGAATTCCGTGATCTTCGTCAAGGCAAGAAGCCCATTCTGGAGTTCCTCCATGAGTTCAACCATCTGGCGCGTTATGCACCCCGTGAGGTATCCACTGATGAAGACAAGGTCGATAAGTTTATGGGAAAGTTGAATGAAGAGATGCAAGCCAAGCTCGCCACAGTGGACGTGCGCGACTTCCAGCATCTCGTGGATAAAGCCATTAAAGTGGAGGCCAAGGAGTCAGCCCTCAGCCACTCCCGAAAGCGCGAGAGAGAACTGCTAAAGTCCGCGACAAGCAGTTCACAGAAACCAAGGGCGTGGCAGCCACAACCACCCCGTCCTGCGGGACCGTATCCGCCAAGACCACAAGGCTACGCGCCCCGTCCTCAGCAGCAAGGTTTCCAGCCCCGTCCCCAGAGTGGACAGCCACCGTCCAACGTGGATTTCAGGAAGGTCAAATGCTATAACTGTGGGAATATGGGGCATTATGCAAACCGTTGCTCCCTTCCGCGCAAGGCGCACACTTTTGCCCCCAACTTGCAGCAAGCTGCCCAAGCTAGTGGAGGCTCCCAAACCAGAGAACCAGTCCCCAACAAACCCCCAGTTGCCGGTCGTGGCAGGGTGAACCACGTCACCGCCGAAGAAGCACAGGATGTACCAGAGGTGGTGTTGGGTACGCTTTCCGTTAACTCAACTCCCGCCACCGTTCTTTTTGATTCTGGAGCATCTCATTCCTTTATCTCCAGCAAGTTTGTGCATGATAACCATGTTCCATCGTCAGCATTGCATCCTCCCCTCCTCATTGCAACGCCCGGCTCAGAAATGAAAACCAAGCTTGTTTGCGAGGGTGTTAAGATAGAAATTGGAGGGGAATCCTTTCTAGCCAATATGGTGGTCCTTGGATCGAAGGATTTAGATGTTATTTTGGGCATGAATTGGTTGGTCCAACACAAGGCAAAGATAGATTGTGCCGAAAGGTCCGTCTCCCTTGTCGCCAAATCTGGTAGAGAAGTGAAGTTTGTGTCGCCATCTTCGTCAGGGCATCTTTTTGCCATGAGCGGCACTCAAGACCAGGGAATTGAGTTTGTCCCAGTGGTATGCGAGTACCCGGATGTCTTCCCTGAGGAATTGCCGGGTATGCCCCTGGACCGTGCAGTGGAGTTTGTCATCGATCTTCCCCCTAGAACCGCCCCTGTTTCGAAGCGACCATACCGGATACCCCCGAACGAGTTGTTGGAGATGAAGAAGCAACTCAAGGAGCTTGAGGACAAGGGCTTCATTAGACCGAGTTCCTCGCCCTGGGGTTGCCCAGCCATGTTCGTGAAGAAGAAGGATTCAAGCTTGCGGATGGTAGTTGATTACTGCCCGTTAAATGAGCTCACGGTGAAGAATAAGTATCCTCTTCCCAGGATTGATGACCTATTCGATCAGTTAACCGGAGCATGTGTCTTCTCCAAGATTGACCTCAGGTTGGGCTACCACCAAATAAAGATCAGATCCGAAGACATTCCAAAAATAGCCTTCACTACTCGTTATGGGTCCTACGAGTACACTGTTATGTCCTTCGGTTTGACCAATGCCCCTTCCACCTTTATGCAACTCATGAACTCAGTATTCATGGAGTATCTTGATCGATTTGTTGTCATCTTCATTGATGACATCCTCATCTATTCCAAGTCTGAACCGGAGCATGAAGACCACTTGAGAATGGTACTCGACAAACTCCGTGAGCATCATCTGTATGCCAAATTCTCGAAGTGCGAGTTTTGCAAGCACCAAGTGGAGTTCTTGGGTCATGTGCTGTCAGCTATAGGTGTCACGGTGGACCCGAGCAAAGTGCAAGCCGTCCAAGAATGGAAACAGCCTAAGTCAGTTACCCAGATACGCAGTTTTCTAGGTCTGGCAGGTTATTACCGTTGATTCATCGAAGGTTTCTCCTCCATAGCAAAACCAAGGACCGAGTTATTAAAGAAGGATAAGAAGTTTGTTTGGTCCAACAAGTGTGAAGAGAGTTTCCAAGAGCTCAAGAAGAAGTTAACCTCAGCTCCAGTGCTTATTCTCCCAGACATCCATAAGAGTTTTGAAGTTTACTGTGACGCTTCCCGGAATGGATTGGGTTGTGTTCTCATGCAAGAGGGTCGCGTCATCGCCTATGCCTCACGCCAGTTGCGCCCTCATGAGGCCAACTATCCCACCCATGACTTGGAGTTAGCTGCCGTAGTGCATGCTCTCAAGATCTGGCGACATTACCTCATCGGTAATCGTTGCGAAATCTATTCGGACCATAAGAGTTTGAAGTACCTATTCACCCAACCAGACCTAAACCTTCGCCAAAGCAGATGGCTTGAGCTCATCAAGGACTATGACTTGGGTTTAAATTACACCCCCGGCAAGGCCAACGTCGTCGCTGACGCACTCAGCCGAAAAGCTTATTGCAACAACGCCATGATACTTGAGCAACAACCGCCTCTCCACGTGGAATTCCAACGGCTCAATCTGGAGATGGTTGAGCAAGGTACCCTTGCCACTCTTCAGGTAAAACCATCTTTAGAAGACCAAATCAAGGCTGCCCAAGCTCAAAATGTTGGTATGCAGAAAATCAGGGAAAAAGTGAAGGATGGTACCACGACCTGTTTCACCGAAGATAAGGATGGAGTTCTGTGGTTTGGAAAAAGACTCGTGGTGCCCAAGGACCAGCAACTAAAGGACCTAATTCTTCATGAAGCTCATAACTCCCCGTTGGCCATCCATCCTGGTAGTACTAAGATGTACCAAGACATTCGTCGCTGATTTTGGTGGACCCGAATGAAGCGGGAGATCGCTCGCTATGTTGCTGAGTGCGACGTGTGCCGCCGTGTGAAGGCCGAACATCAGAGACCAGCGGGCCTGCTTCAGCCACTCTCTATTCCCAAGTGGAAATGGGAAGAGATTGGTATGGATTTTGTGGTAGGCTTGCCGAAATCCCCGAAGGGCAATGATGCGATATGGGTGATTGTGGATCGCCTTTCCAAGGTCGCTCACTTCATCCCCGTGAAGACCACCCATAAAGTGAGCCACCTAGCAAAGTTGTATATCGCTCGACTCGTTTGCCTCCATGGTGTTCCCAAAAGAATCATTTCAGATCGAGGCACCCAATTTACCAGCCGGTTCTGGAAATGCTTACACGAGGCTATGGGAACCTCTCTGTCTTTCAGCACCGCATTTCATCCTCAAACCGGAGGTCAGGTGGAGCGGACAAATCAAATTCTTGAGGACATGTTGAGGTCATGTGCTCTCACATTGGGTTCCAATTGGGAGGACTGCTTGCCATATGCGGAGTTTGCCTACAATAACAGTTATCAAGCTAGCCTCGGTATGGCCCCTTTTGAAGTGCTCTATGGAAGGAAATGTAGGACTCCACTAAACTGGTCCGAGACCGGCGAGAGGCAATTCTTTGGATTGAATGCAATTGAGGAAGCCAAAGACCAAGTTCACCTCATACGGGAACGTCTTCGTGAAGCTCAGTCTAGGCAAAAGAGCTACGCCGATCCTCATCGCCGAGAAGTTACATTTTAGGTTGGAGATAGTGTGTATCTCAAGGTCACTCCATTCAGAGGTGTCCGCCGTTTTGCAATGAAAGGAAAGCTAGCTCCTCGTTATATCGGTCCCTATCGAATCCTAGCCAAACGAGGGACCGTGGCATACTGTCACGGACCCGAAATCCACATATGATTAAGGGAACACGAAGTCGCCAAGGACCGAAGGACTCGTCCTCTACGGTGGCACGGTACCTGCGCCGTACGCACCGAGATGAACGATCCGACACCCGCCACGTGCGAGCCAGCCGGAAGCGACCAATCTTCCCAGAACCACATATAGATTCCAGCTTCCGGTGGAGGTTTAAAGCCGTTCCTTAATCCTACCGCGCAGAACAAGGTCGGAGGAGCCCGGCGATTCCACCCACACCCTAACCTAGCCCGAGGGCTAGTGGGTCGCCCGAAGGCCCGGTAGAACCCACCCACACCCTGCCTGGCCGGCACAGCATCACAACCAGCGGGTCACTCAACCGAGTCCTGCTCGACGTAGTAAAAGGAGGAACAACAATAACTCTCCACGGCATGCCCACACACTTCATAGCATTCACGCATTGCATATGGGCAGCCTAAATAACAACTCGAATACCAAAAACAAGCACTACATTACTATATTAACACTAGTTGTCCACTAGGTGAACTTTACACATGTATCAGTCGGCGATAACCGTAAGTTTAGTTGAAACGGAACATATACAAGCAGCGGAAAATAACAAAAGCCCCGCAGTGGTGCATCAACCACTGCATAACATCCAAACCATGCCCACGAGTCGAACGCGGACCAGGGAAACCAGTTGGATTAAACTTCTTCACAACATTCCGCAACAGTTGGCTCACCTGCAAAAGTCTAGGAATGTCCTAGGTGAGTACGAAGGTACTCGCAAGACTTATCCGTGCTTGATTAAATGTCCTACACATACTAGTATAACAGCAATTAAACATGATGCGATTCCATCGAATTAGTCCATAATCGAAGTAGTAATCTAGTTCATAACATAATCCTAACCGATAGAACCAAAGCAACTTCAGGATTCAAACTAACACCAAGCGATCAAGACAATTGAGACATCATATTGGGGTAGCCCACACCCCTTTCAATTTAATCCACCTCTTGGACCGTTGTCGGCAATACGACTACCCTGGACATGTTGAGTGCATTTCCCTTGGAGGTTGCAAGGCTCCAAGTGATATCGAGGCTTACCTCAAACATTCCCGGTATCGATTCCGCTAACGTCCACGAGGGCTATCAATCCATTTCACATCACATTCAATCAACTCTCGGATCATCACCGACAATCGATCTCCCTGGACATGGCGAGTACATTTTTACCTCAACCATTCCCGGTATCAATTCTCGGTAATGTCCACGCGTGACAGGGAAGTAACACTCCGGCATGCGGTTGGTGTGTGACCAATCTCAATTTCAATCTCCAAACCCCTGGGTCACTTCAACACTTCAATTAACACCAACCGTATCCATTGCGTACGCCCTCGGCTCTCCCAACTCACTTAACCAATTTTAGTTGAAAGGGCTATAAGGACGTTCTCAACGCAATGATACACCCTACGCATGCTAGTGAACTCAACTTCCACATCCAATTCAAACAAGCATTCGCACACAATACATTGATACGGAAAATAAAAGGATGCAACAAGCTCTGCTTGCCTTCGTCGTAGGATTCGGAGACTTGAGGGAGCTCAACGGTTTGCGGTTCTTCTTCTTCGGGTTCTGTCGCAAGCAATACGGAACATCGGCAAGGAAATAATACAGGAATGAGACTTCAGCATGTATGCATGATGGAATGCTATGTATGAGATGCTAGAACATTTGGTGGATGCTAGGGTTTTGCATTAAGAATCATGCCTCATATTGAATTTAAAGAACTAAAGTAGTTTAACTAATTAGTTATATGCATGACTTATTGATATTAAGTTGATATTAGGGTTTAAACAAATATTGGTTTGAGTATGAGTACAAATGAGAAACTATCTTTATGCAATAAAAGTTACTCATTGGTACTAACTCATTGGAACATTGAGGTTGAATTAAGCAATAGAGCATGTTATAAGATTTGGAAAAATAAGAACTTGAGCCAAAATAAATCATATACCTCTTTAACTAAACACCCAAGGTTTTGAAAATGAAGCAACAGCCACTTGCTCTCAACCCTAGACACCAACTTCACTCACTTTCTTCCTCCAATAGCCCTTCTTCTTGCTAAGACTCAGCTCAAGCTAAGGAAAAAAGAAGAAGAAAGAAGTAAGGAAGGAAAAAGGGGCTTGAGGAAGAAAAGGAGGAAGAGAGGAAGGGAGCTTGGGGAAGAAGGAGGGGAAGGGTGGGAGGAGGAAGATGAGCACTTGTGGAGGAAGAGCTACTTGGGAGAGAGAGAAAAAGAGAAGAAAACTAGGGATTTTGATGGGGAGGAGAAAAAGAGGAAGGAGGGGGCCTGGGGAAGGCTGTTATAGGAGTTCCCGACGAGCCCTCCACGCAAACACCACCGCCCACCGCCCCCAAACGGCGGTGGCAACGTGGCAACTCCGAGCTAACAGCCGGATCGGAACTTCCGATGTTGAATATCGGAGGTTCCGACCTAACCGAAACTTCCGATGTCACCCCTGATTTGGAGGTTCGGGAAAAATCGGAACTTCCGGTTCCTGGATCGGAGGTTCCGACCTAACCGGAGGTTCTGGGGTCACCCTGGTTTGGAGGTTCGGGAAAAATCGGAACTTCCGGTTCCTGGATCGGAGGTTCTGACCTAACCGGAGGTTCCGGGGTCACCCTGGTTTGGAGGTTCGGGAAAAATCAGAACTTCCGATTCATGGATCGGAACTTCCGATGTGGATCGGAACTTCCGGAGTAAGAAAATCGGAACTTCCGGTTTTTCAAAAACAGCAGACTGTCGCTCGATCAAACGCTCGTAGATTTCGATCTACCCAACGGAATTGGATGAAATTTTGCACAGAGATAGATAAAAGACTTGCAGAGCTGTTCCAATTGGAAACACCTCAAAAACTCATCTACTGAGAGACAACCCCAAATCTAAACCCTTCTTTCCGACGCTTGCTTTCCGATTCAAAAGAGGCACTTGAATTTTTAGAAAGAGATATGCACGTATTCTATAAAACGTAACTAGAAACTATTCAAGTTTATATCAGGTTGTGCAAGGATGATGCCATGTATGCATGAGACAAAGCAACAATCTATTTATTTATTAAAATGGGCGTTACACATACCAATTGGAATTGCCTCCTTGGCTGTCCCGGATGCATGATGTCTTCCATGTGTCCCAACTAAAAGCTTGCCATCGCGTCCCCGAGATGAAGGTCAACCCTGAGATGGAAGTATTACATGAAGATCTTACATATCGAGAACACCCGGTGTGCATTCTCGATGAGGCCGAGCGCAAAACCCGGAATCGCACCATCAAGTTCTTCAAGGTTCAGTGGAGTAATCATACTGAATATGAAGCTACTTGGGAACGCGAAGATTGGCTCAAGACTGAATTTCCATCCTTGTTTGTCAACCGTTAGAGATCTCGGGTCGAGATCTTTTTAAGGGGGGTAGGTTTTGTAATACCCAAACTTAAAGATTAGGTTTTCGCCTTGCATTCATGCATACATGTCATCATCCCCACACGCACCTTATTTAAACTTAGATGTGATATGATTATATTTCATAGAATATGTACATATCTCATCCTCGGTGGTTAATTTTACAAACACCAATCAACTTATTTGAATTAACAAACGTCCATATCAACAATAGTAGGTAGAGGGAGATTAGGGTTCCCTAACGAGTTATTCCCCTAGGGTTCCCCTCCCGGCGTACCACCCAAACCTTCGAGCATTTGCCAGCTCAATTTAAGCTCGGACTCAAAACCCTAACATGGCAGGATTAGGGTTAGGTGGATACGCGGTGCTTCGGTAGATGAGAAGTCATCGGAGTTGGTAAACCCCCATGAAATGATAGCTCAACCGAAGCGTCCGATTTCAAACCCTAAAGTGGCGAAACCTAGGGCTAGAGGAAAGGACAAGATATAGTGGGTAGAATTTCACCAAATTTTGGGAAAGGCCATGAATATGACAACACTAGCTCCATGCCAAATTTCAAAATTTTTGGAGAAGTTTAGGGCCTAGTTGCAGTTCAAACTCAATTTTGGACCATATTTGGATTTTAACTCAAAACCAGGTCAAACAGTGTCCAAATTTTTACAGTAGGTTCTCAACTCAATTACAAACCTCCTGTAAAAATTTCAAATGATTTGGAGTTTTTTTGGGTGTTCAAATCAAATTCACAAATCAGCTCAAACTAGAAAAAGAAAAAGAAAAAGAATTACTAAATAGGCTCTGGGCCGAGGCCTACTCGGCCGGCCCACTCGGCCAGCCCGCCAGTCCCGCGCGCGCTCCCTCCTCCCGCTGACCCCTGGGCCCCCCCTGTCAGCCCCTCCTCTCTCCTCTCCCGACGCCCTGGCCCCACTCGCCAGCGCTCCTCCTCCACGTCGCCGCCGCCGAAAGGCCATGGTGGGCGGCGGAGCTCCCTGCCGTTCCGACCGGCCGCCCTATTTAAGGCGCGGTCCGAACAGCCCCCCTCCTCTCCTTTGTCCGAAAACCCTAGCACCATCGCTCCCGTGCCCTAGCTCCTCTGCCGCAGTCATCATCTCCGGCTCCGGCCTCTACTCCGGCGAGAGATTCCCCTCGATCCGGTGAGCCCCGGCTACCCATTTTTCTCTCTCGAGCTCCCTATCCTCTCTCTTACCATCCCCCTCTCCTCCATTTCTCAGGTCCGCGCCGGGAACCTCGCACACCACCGTTTCCTTCTTCAAGTCCGGTCCCCAACTCCAGCGAGCCCCCATCTGCTGCTCCAGTGGTCCTCCACCACTATTTTCTCGCCCCCGAGCTATAGAAATCAGCTTCTCAAGCCAGTAAATCTAGTTCAGCTCAGCGTGCTCCACCCAAGAGGACAAGATCCTCAGCTGCTGTTGAGCACACATCCTTGGGAAAGGAAGCAGCTAAGAAGCAGAAGCAACCAGCTAAGAAAGGTTCAAAGCCTTCCATTGCAAATGTGGTGCTGCCAAGAGGCACACTCACCATCAGAGAACCTGTTCCAGAATCCCAAATATCTCAAGAAGATCTTGAGCATGATAAGCTGATTCTGGAGGAGTTGGATAGGCTGGCAGCTCAGATGAGAGAAACAACTGATGAAACAGTAAAGAAGCAGCTATCCACCATATACACAGCCAAAAGCTTTGAGCTTTCAGAGTTGTCAAGGCCTGTATCTATGACAATTCCAGAACCATCAGAGGCAGATAAGGCTATCTTGAGGGAAATAGCAGATTTGCACAAGCAGATGAAGTCAGGCAAATCTTATTCAGAAGAAGCTGAATTGTGAAAGAAGATTCTTGAGAAGCAGGATCAACTTTCAACAAAATGCTTGGCAGAAGGGTCTCACAAACCTCTAGAACTTCAGCATTCTGATGCTAGAGATAGGCATCTCATCCTTGAAATCAGTGAGTTAACCAAGAAGGCTAACTCTCTGCCAAAAGGCCTTGAGAGGACTTCCATTCAAGCTGAGATCAAACTCAAGCGAGGTCTGCTGTCTCCTGAATTCAAATCTCAAAGAGCAGCTCCTCCTATTGCCAGTTCAGAATCAAGGATCCCTCCCATAGCTGCAGATGATCTTCTTATAATGGAGATAAACGATATTCTCAGAAGGCTCAGAAACATGCCAAATGGTCCTGAGAAAACTGCCTTGAGAGCTGAGCTCAAGCTTAAAACGGCTATGCTTCCAAAGGATTCCAAGCCTTCATCACCTCCTGCTGCTACTACTCCTACTCAAGCTCCCTAAAAGGAAAAGACAGAAACTGTTGTGATCAGTGATGAACCTCAAGCCAAGAGGCAGCCAGATGCAGATGTCGAAATAATCTCTGAGACGACTCAAAGCTCCAAGCCATCCTTAAAAGTTCAATTTGATCAACAGACGTCTGCCATTCAAGAATTGAAGAAGGAGATGCCACCACCGGTGTCACCGGTGGCTAGCCCAGCTAAGTCAAGTCTGCAGACATACCAGAGGAAAAGCAGAAAATCTCAAAGTTCTACAAGTGTAGAATCCATTTCCTCCCTGGATGTCCAGAAACAGATGTCTCCATCCCAATTTCTGGTATCTGAGGCCGAAGAACAGACAACCAAAGAGGCCCATGAGCTCCCATCACCAAAGGCTGGATCTGTGACGCCTTTAGAAGCTGCCAAACAAACAAGTCCACAGCTGTCTCAACCAGCTGTGTCACAGGCAGAAGAAGCTCAGGCCCAAGACCCACACCTGTCTAAATCACCTGTGCCACCGCCAGCTGACCCAGCCCCTTCAGTTCAAGCACCTGTGTCATCACCTGTGGCACAGGCAAGTCAGTCAGCTGAGCAAGAAGAAAGCTCTGAGAGCTCATCAGATGATGGCAGAGGTGTGTCTGTTACCCCTCCCAGGCCGAAAGAAGCTAGAGCTGATTCAGATGAAGATTACCAAGCCGAGAGATCTTCTCCAAGTACAGAATCAGCTGACGAAGAAGAGGAAGAGGAGGCAGAGGCTGAACAAGCAGATAGCTCACCCAGTCTCTCAGTTGGAGAAGAAGATCTGGAAACTAAGTATTATTACATCTTCTCTCATGCCTTGAGGACTGAGGCGAATCAAATGAAGTTCATCTCCCGAGCTGTGGCCAAGAAGCTACCCAAAAGTGATCCCCAGAAATCAAGAAGCAAAGTTGCCTCCATGAGCACCAGTGCTTTCATAAGAATGAGGTCAGCTTGCCCATATTTCAATGAAGACAAGGAGTTTCAAGATGCATCTTGCTCAGACCCCAGATTTCACACTAATCTTCAAAGGGGTCTCTACCATGAAATCCTTGCTTCCAAGGGATTTGTAGATTGCAAGGCCATAGACTGGTCTGCTCTAACTGATTCCAGACTGAGGAGTCTTCAATCTCTCATCCAAGCCTCAGGTCTGGAGTTCATATGCAATCTTCAACAAGATTATGACCCAGAAATCATTAAGGAATTCTATGCCACTGTCTGGGTAGATCAAGAAAATCAAGATGTCATGCTATGGAAGACAAGAGGCCAGCTGCTCTCAATCACAGCTCCAGAATTCAACAGCTTGTTTCATGCACCTATTGAGCCTGGTATGCCAAATTTGTTCAAGCTAGAGCCTGTCTCCAATGCTGATAGAAGAAAATTCTATCCAAGGAATTTTACATTCCCTGCCAATGCCCCTTCAGATCATGTGTACTTCAAGGGGATCACAATCACAGCAAAGCATCTTGTAAAGATTCTTCATGTCACCCTCCAGCCCAAAGGAGGAAATACAGATGCAGTATACAATTCAGTATGGCAGGTGCTGGTGCACATAGCAAAGAACATTCATTTTGATGTGGCCAGATATATATTCCATGAGATAGATGCTGTACAGAAGGACAAGAAAGCTAAGCTGAGGTATGGGTCGTACATCATGTACATGATCCTTCAGAGAACAGGTCTTCTGGATTCCAACTTTGACATGACAGTAAAGACCATCAAGACCCAGCTCAGGCCTCAGGCTGATGACCATCCTGATGAGGTTGCTGTTCCAGCTTTGTTTGGGCGAGTCCCCTTGAACCAGCGGTGTCAGCTCCCGGTGACACAGCTGCTCCAACAGCTCCTCAAGCGCCTGCTCCCTCCGTGCCTGTGCCTCCAGTCCAAGTCCCCGCCGGTGTCACCGCTGATACTCCCACACCTGACCCAGCTGAGTTAGTATCTGTGACACAGGTGGCTGCAGATGGCACTCTGTCCTCCTCTCTAATATCTCAAGCAGCAGCTAGAGCTTATCAGAATAAAGTGATGCCAATACAGTTTGCAGCTCTGCGCCGAGAGAACTTTCAGCTCAGATCAGAAGTCTCAAGTCTACAATCAAAGGTTGATCAGTTGCAGGCTTAAATGTCAGAAGTGGGGAGAGATTCATACATAGGGGGAGACATAGGGGGAGATTTTCATACAAAGGGGGAGAGATCTGTAAGAGGGAGAGAATAGAGGAAGGGGGAGAAAGAAAATTATTTTCTGGTGTACTCAAGGCTTGCTCTATTTCTGATTGTTTTCGCCTTGATTTCAATTAATACTAAGTCTTGTCTTGCTCACTTTACTCTGATGCTGAAATATTTCAGTGTGCCAAGTGTGTTGCTATGATGCATATGTTCAATGCTCTGAAGTATAGGTCTGACTGTTTTTGCTTTGATTAGTCTGCTTGCTCTGATTCATATACTCATGATTAATCTTATGCTCATTGACTGATGCTCTGATTCACATATTCATAATAAACATATGCTCTGATCCACATATTCATGTTAGAGCCCTTGCTCTGATATACATGCCCATTGGCACTCTGATACATATGACTAGTAATTTGTTTGGCTCTGATACATATATCGATAGTAAATCTGCTCTCTAATATTCTCACATGCTCTAAGATATATATTCAGAAGCTCTGACACTTTTTTATATGCTCTGGTTCTTGCAAATGCATCAAGAGAAAAACATTTCAGTTCAGCTCATTATTCTCTGACACACTTATTGTTCTGAACTGATAAAAGTGTAAGTTGTAAGAAAATGCTGCCCATATCCAAAAATTCACCACTCCTTCTGCCGTGTCATCTACAGATATCGTGGTATTCACCTACTAAGGTCACAGATGGCATCGAGATCTTTTCGACAAAGATCTCAGGTCGACCTAGATATCTTGAGGACGCTAGTCAGACAAGACTATTGGCGAGGCAGTTATCCTTTCTCGCGATGTATCTAACCTCGACTCCGATGAATTTGTTTTCCAGCTTCCTCACCTCTACGAGGTAAGCCGCCATGGTCCTATCCGAGGTTTGATAGTCCTTGCTAACTTGCTTCACCAACAACTTCAAGTCCCCACTCATGAGCAGTCGGCAGATGCCAAGCACAGAAGCTACTCGGAGTCCAGCGAGCAAACCTTCATACTCAGCCACATTAGTAGTGGCAGGGAAATTGATCTGCAAGGCATATTGCAGGTGTTCTCTAGTCGGGCAAGTTATTACAATCCTAGTCGCAGAGCCTTGAAGCGTGAGCGACCCATCAAAGTTTAGAATCCATACTTTTGTATGGTGAATTTGGGTGTTGTGGGGCTGCTTTGGCTCGGACCACTCGGTGATGAAGTCGGTGAGTGCCTATGACTTGATAGTAGTACCCAGGGTGAAACGGATGTCCAACTCCCCGAGTTTAACAACCCACTTGGTGATTAGATCGATAGCATCTCTGTTTTAGAGGATACCACCGAGTGGGAAGGTGGATGGTATGATGATTTTCTGAGCCTAGAAGTAGTGTGGTAGCTTGCGAGAGACTATAAGTACTGTATAAAGCAACTTCTGTACTTGTGGGTAACGTTCCTTCGGTCCATGAAGGACTTCGCTAACGTAGTATACTGGTCGCTGGTTCTTTTCTCACTTGTCGGGCTCTTCGTGTTCCACCACTAAGACTCTGCTCACGGCTCGTGCTCCAGCTGCTATATAAAGCAAGAGTTGCTCCTCTAGGTCGAGAGCAACTAGCACAGGGGGATGAAAGATAGCTTTTTAGATTTTGGAATGCCTTTTCTGATTCTTCTGACCAATTGATACCGTCATGTTGTTGTAGTAATTTGAAGAAAGAAAGCCCCAGGTCTCTGAGATGGGAGATAAAGCAACTTAGTGCAGCCATGCACCCATTTAGCTTTTGGACTTCTCGTACTGATCTAGGAGACTGCATGTCCGTGATGGCCTAGATCTTTTCGGGATTGGCCACGATTCCTTAGTGTGAAACTACTGAAAGGATCTCAGGAGCCGATTAGAAGGGGGGTGAATAGGAGGCTAGCTAGAACATTAAAAACTTCTTCCTTTTAGATGCAAATGTTCTCAGACAGGTAAGAGGAACTAGCAGCTGTGTGATAGGTATACTACTCAGGTAAGAGGATACACAGATAATATATCGCAGTTGTCACACAGGTGATCCACACAGGTGCACTATCTAAGAGAAACAGGCATGTGTGAAGAGACTGTGACACAGATAGCTACCACTGGTATAGAGTAAAGATCACAGCTAGATTAGATATATATATCAGAGAATTACACAAGCATGCAAGGAAATAAGCAAATAAGTGCAGAATGTAAACACACGGAGAGACAAGAGATTTTTCACTGAAGTTCCCACTCTTTTCAGAGAGGTACGTCTCCGTTGGAGAAGCTACTCCTAAGAGATAGCCAGCACTGAAACGTGCTTGTTCTCTGAGTACCTGAATCTTCAGGCACGCTCCTTTGCTTGTGGAAGTCCTTTTGCTTGGCAGCGGGTAGACTTCAGATCACCCTCACAAATGTCTGGGCCAACCCACACAAGCTTGGGTGATCACCAGCGACTCCTACACCTGTGTAGGAGTAGATACTCCAAGAGTAACAGAATCTGCAGCAATAACACTTGGAGGAACCAATGCTCTTTGCTCAAAGCTCTAACTCTCTTGAACTAACACATGAGAAGTTTAGTTTCTGTTCAGGAGATGAGAGGCTTGCAACGGTTACACTCATGCCACGTAGGATTAAGTGAGTCACCTGTGACAGGCACCGGTGACACAGCTAACCACAACGCACAACGGTAACAAGGCTTTTGGCAGACTGATACCTATGTCACCGGTGGCTGACACAGGTGAATCCCTAACTGACGTAGACTCCCTACTCAGCCTGGTCTTGGCACATTACATGCCCTCAGCGCACATAACAAACTCTGATGCATAACAGGAGAGAACCTCCAACAGTTTTCTGACGCAGCAGACAAACCATTGCAGTGCAGTTCGCTTAGCATTTTCAAGCTCTCCCATGGCACATAGGTGTACCTAAGTCATAGAGCGGTTGTTCACCTATGACATAGCTGTGCCACACAGGTAACTGTGGCTCTAGGTTTAGGAAACTAGCACAGCAGTGTTCTAGCACAACCCAGTTTTACACTTGTGCAAAACTGTTGTTACAGGGCCACTGACCTCAAGGCATCAGTGTCACTATCCAACACTCTGAGCATTGAGCATAAGAACTTCCAAAAGTAATTGCAACTTCATCCCTCTTGGTAGTACAGGTGTTTCCTAAGGACTCAACAAAACTAGTAAATCTAGGCTTCAGCTTCCACTAACTATAGTCAAGGCTCTTGATGCATCAAGCAACCATCACCTTGCTTGCAACTCCTAGCACATCACCAGCTTCTTCACAGTCTTTGCACTTTTAGTGGTCATCCTTTCATAGATGAAAACTCTTCCTGAAACCTAATCTTCCTGCTTACACTCAATGTAAATATTAGATTCTAGTTTGGGTTGCCATTAGCCATCAAAACTATTTAGGGGCCTAGATGCTCTTTCAATCTCCCCCTTTTTGGTGGTTAGCGGCAACCCATTCAACATTATCAATTAAAGATATGAATGAGTAGGACACATGCAAGTTGTTAGAATATACTCCCCCTGAAGCTGTGCATAAAAGATTTGCTTTTGGAATGCAAATGCACAGATTTGAATTGTAGACATGAGTATTATTTTCTCACAACTTGCACTTCATCAGTTCAGAAAGCTAAATGAATCATGAGTAATAAACTGAACTGAGCTGATAATGATGCAGTTTTAAATTTTCTTTTAAAACATGTTCAGAGCACAAAGAAGGATTAGCATGATCAGAGCATTCATTAACATGAGTTATGATTAGAGCAAATATTTATACATGAAGCAAAAATGTGTGAAGAGTCGGAGCATAAATCAGATCAGAGAAAAAACAACCACACACATATCAACACATGATCATGACAGAATAACATAGCTCAGAACATAAATTAAACTACATCATTACAGAAAAGAAAAAGACTTAATGTGATCAAGACATAAAAAAATGAAACAGGAAAAACAAGTCTTGATACATAACACAACACTACTCTGCTCCCCTAAAGTCACTCACTCCCCCTACAACTAAGCTCACGAGTGATTGCATTGACAAGAAACTATGTTGAGCGCAAAGAAGGGTTGGCTGAAGCTTATTTTGATCGAAAACTCGACAAAGCACGGATGAATCGGTGCCGGAGTGCCTTGGAAAGCTTCTCTAACGAGTTGGAAAACTTTCGAGGGTCGTAAGATACGATCTTGATGAAAACGCGAGAATTGAGCACTCAGTGGGAAGTTTAGGGTTTTTGTGTTCGAACAGGGTTTCAGGGGAAACGCGACATTGCTTTATATAGGCTGAAGGGTTATAACATGGCTGTGTCACAGCTGGGTGGATGACCTGTGACACAGGTGAGTGAAAAGAATCCTTATGACCTACGGAGTTCAAAAGAATTCACCTGCGACACAGGTGGATGATTCAGGGGACAAGTTTTTCATCTGGAACACCAAGATAGAGAGAATTTGATAAGAGAGAAAGCACAAGGAACTAAAAGAGAGTCCTAGTAAATATTCTCAATGCCAGTTTGCCAAAACTCAACAGGGCAAAGCTAAAACTGACAAGAGTTGATTTGGAAAAACCAAAACACAAGAAAAAGAAATGTGCATAGAAGATAGGCACAAACATCTTACCAAAAACACTCTAAGCACAGAACACACCTGTGACACAGGTGGGAACGCAGTTGAAAACTTCATTGTCACAGAAGAGGGGTACTTAACTAAAAGACATGTTAGATTCTTTCAAGATCTGCCTCATCCATAGCAATTAAGCACAACAACTACCAGCAGCTATGTATTCAGCTTCTGCAATGGAAAGGGCTACAAAATTTTGCTTCTTGGAGGACCAGGACACCAGTGAGTGCCCTAGAAACTAACAGGTACCAGAGGTGCTTTTTCTGTCAACCTTACACCCTGCATAGTCACTATCTGAATAGCCAACTAGCTCAAAGTTTGCACCCTTAGGATACCACAGCCCAAACCCTGAAGTTTGAATTAAATACTCAATTTCCTGCATACTGCCTGACGATGGCATGGCACCCGGGTATCGTCAAGGAGGATGAAGCCAGCCCTCTGGACATAGGGTGGGCTGGGCCGACAACTCGGAGTCAGACTTCTACACGGGGCGCCTCATCAACTTGGAGTACAAGATAGGGATAAACACTCACCCGGCAATCCCGGATTCTGTTGTACCTAATTAGGAAACCAATCTGTAAGCCGATTAGGACTCTTGTAACCCTACCCTGATTGTCTATATAAAGCCAGGTAGAGATCCCCTGATCAGTAAGTTCTGAGAGGTTCTCATAAGTTCCCGTGCTCTTTACACATATAGCCCTAGCAACCTTGAGATCTATTTTCGAGATCTTGCGGCACTCGGGAGACAAGCAATACCAACCATCAAACACAGGACGTAGGGTATTACCTCTCCTTGAGGGCCTGAACCTGTCTAAACTTTGTCTCCCATGTGCACTCATCTAGATCTGCTATGTGTACACTGCCCCGCATTCATTATTGCCGAATTATAACACCGATAGTTGGCGCGCCAGGTAGGGGTCTGTGCGCATAGATTCATCGGCCAGCTCCAGATGGGTTTCTTCAACAACAATGGTGCCTTCATTTCAGGCAGCGTGATGAGTTTCGCCTCCCTAGATGTCGTCCCTGGTCTAGGACAGTTTTTTCCAATTCGGAAAGCTGGACTTCATCGCCGACAACATCGGCAAACTTCACCTCTGCGACTCGGCTTCCCGCCGATCCACAGAGGCTTCATCAACATCTCCACTCGAACTCAAACCCGAGTCCGCGCCTTGGCTCCTCTCCCCAGGGACGAGGTCACGCCGCAGTCGGATCTCCTGTTCGAACACGGATTCCCACCCGTCGAGCAGGGATCCCGACTGGTTGGTGTACTCTAGTCTCTACTGCCTGTCCTTGAGTATGACTCGGATGACTTCAAGAGCTCGGGAAGCCATCACCCTTCCCGGGAGGTCTTCATGGCGAACCCGGGAGCGTTGATCAACAACAACGACCAGCCTATTCCCATTGAGGCCAGACTCCTGAGCAACTATCAGCCACTCGGCTCCGCCTTTGTGCACAGGAGGCGGCTTTGGCCGAGCAGCAAACCGCGCTAGCCCGCCAGCACGAAGAAAGAGAATGCTACGATGACATGCGGGATTGCGGGCGCCAGGTTCACAATGCGCTCCGCATGCGTGAGAGGGACGGCGTCCCGATTTTCCCGCTTCCCAGTCACAACATCGCCGCTGCCTCGGTGGTGACACGTGCCATCAACATCCCTGAAGGCACCCTAGACCACGACAAACTTCGGCGGCTCCAGATCCTAGTGGAGGAAGTAGCCCTCCAGCAAGCTGAGATTTCTGAGAACCATGTTTCCCCTCCAGGAAACCCACAAGCCGCAGAGCGTCGCCATGCCAACCCCGACCGTCATCACCCCACCGGGTCGGTACGCAACTGACTCGGACCAAATTGTGATGCACGGGGAACCATTGTCGCAAGAAACCACGCCCGTCAAAGCGCGGACGACAATGCCCATCCTGTCGGGTGGGCACATAACTGACTCGGGCCGAACCGCGATGCACGGGACACCCTCGATGCCAGACACGAGGCCCGCCAAGACGCAGGGAGGAACAACTGCAACAGTCACTATGGTGACAGTAGTGACCGCAGCGCTACAAGCTGGCGCAGCTCTCCAACTCTTTCCGGCGTGGCCTACGTAGGCCCGAAGGCGTTCGGATCTCGCATCTGCAACGTCATCTTCCCGCCATGATTCCAGGTCACCAAATCGACAAGTACACGGGCGAGACTCGACCAGACATCTGGTTGGCTGATTATCACATGGCCTACAGGACCAATGGTGGCAATGACTGTGTCGCAATCCACTACTTGCCTCTGTTCCTAGCCGACTCAGCTCGAGCCTGGCTTACTAGCCTGCCTCAGGGTTGCATCTAGTCCTGGATCGAACTAGAGACCCTCTTCGTGAACAACTTCCAGGGCACCTACAACAGGGGAATGCATGGGATCTCCACAGTTATACTCAGGAAGAGGGCGAAACTCTAAAAGAGTACATCCAACGCTTCTCCCAGAAGAAGAACTCTCTACCAGAGGTTCGAGAAGGTGACGTCATCACCGCCTCCTCCAAAGGTGTTCGTAGCACCGACCTCATCCACAAGATTGCGCGTAAGAACACTCAAACTATGCGCGAACTCTTCGATATTGCCAACAACTTCGCGACCGATGAGGAAGCTGTTCACAGCGCGACCAAAGATGACAAGGGCAAGGGCAAGGCACCCGAGTCCCCCGAGGCAAGGGATCATCACAGGTCACCTAGGAAGAAACACCAAAAGTGCAAGGGCGGTGACCTTGTTGCTGCTGCCGACCACCCTCCGCAGCGCCGACCTTCGCGCAGCAACGCCACTTTTGAGGAAATGATGAGTCAACCGTGTCACTTTTATGGGCCAAAGTCCAACCACGTCACGTGCGACTGCAATCCCCTGAAGAATTTGCTTTCGTCCGCGACCGGAACAAGAAAGATCCCCCTCCGGATGAAGGTGACGAGTTCCCAAAGGAAACCGCTTGTCTAATGATCTTTGGTGGCCCTAATGGCTACGAGTCTAAATGCCGCCAGAAGATCACAGACCGAGAGGTTAACGCGGTTGAGCCGGCTGTGCCTCAGTACCTCCGGTGGTCTGAGTCCATAATTTCTTTTGGCTGCTCGGACCACCCGGACTACATACCTCACCCGGGCAGGTTCCCCTTGGTGGTGGACCCAATTGTCAGTGGCATTCGCCTCACCAAGGTCCTCATGGATGGAGGGAGTGGTCTGAACATCCTCTATGTCAAGACCTTGGACGACATGAAGATCCCCCGGTCGGAAATCAAACCTACCGGTGCCCCCTTCCATGGGGTCGTCCCTGGCAAGATGGCAAGTTCACTCGGGCAAATCAGCTTGCCCGTCACTTTCGGTACTCTAGACAACTTCCGGACCGAGATCCTCACCTTCGAGGTCGTCGACTTCACAAGCTCGTATCACTCCATCCTGGGATGTCCTTGCTATGCCAAATTCATAGCTGTCCCCAGCTATGTCTACTTGAAGCTTAAAATACTAGGTCCCCATGGGATAATAATGGTGCAAAGCAGCTTCCAGCACGCTTACGCGTGTGACCTGGAAAACTGTAACCTTGCCGCGGCCCAAACCACTGCAACCGAGCTTGACAAACTCAAGTCGGCCGTGGTCGAGGAAGCACCCCCGACTAAAAAAGTTTCAGCAGCAACATCATTTCAGTCGGCAAAGGACACCAAGGCGATCCAGCTCGATCCGGAAGACCCCTCCAAGACGACACAGATCGGGACTGCGCTCAGCGACAAAGAGGAAAACACGCTCATCAGCTTCCTTTGCGATAACCGGGACATCTTTGCATGGGCATCTTCAGACATGCCGGGAGTCCCGAGGGAAGTTGCCGAGCACACTTTGAACGTTCGGCCAGACGCCAAGCCGATCAAGCAGCGTCTGCGCCGTTTTGCTGAGGATAGGCATAGGGCAATACGAGAAGAGATAGCCAAGCTCTTATCAGCTAGTTTTATCAAAGAAGTGTATCATCCCGACTGGTTAGCAAATCCAGTCCTTGTTCGCAAAAGAATGGAAAATGGAGGATGTGCGTTGATTACACTAGCCTTAATAAGGCATGTCCTAAAGATCCTTTCACATTGCCTCGCATCGACCAGGTGATTGATTCCACGGCCGGCTGTGAAATTTTATGTTTTCTCGACGCCTACTCGGGCTACCATCAGATCAAGATGAAGGAGGACGATGAGATCAAAACATCATTCATTACTCCATTCGGGGCTTTCTGCTACGTCTCCATGCCTTTCGGCTTAAAGAATGCTGGCACCACGTACCAACGGTGCATACAGCGCTGCCTCCAGGGGCAAATCAGTAGGAACGTGCAGGCCTATGTCGACGATGTGGTGGTAAAATCCGAGAAGAAAGAAGATCTCCTATCCGACTTAGGAGAAACTTTCTCCAACCTTAGGCGATTCAACATGAAGCTCAATCCAGAAAGGTGCGTGTTCGGAGTACCTTCGGGAAAGTTACTCGGTTTCATCATTTCTGAACGAGGAATCGAGGTTAACGCGGAGAAGATCGATGCCATCATCAGAGTGGGTCCACCGAAAAGCCTTAAAGATGTCCAACAGCTCATCGGATGCATGGCGGCTCTCAGCCGATTCATCTCCAGACTCGATGAAAAAGCCCTGCCCCTCTACAAGCTCATGAAGAAGTCGGACACCTGAAGCTCAAGACGCACTCGAGGGGTTGAAGAAATTCCTGATCACACCCCAGTGCTGGTTTCCCCAATGCCCGATGAACCGCTGCTCCTCTATATTGCACCAACTACCCAGGTGGCCAGTACTGTCATGGTCGTCGAACGCTCCGAGCCTGGCCACATCCAAAGGTCCAGGGCCCGGTATACTTATCAGCGAAGTATTGTCTGAGTCCAAGGTGCGGTACCCACAAATACAGAAAATCATCTACGCAGTGTTCATAACATCTCGGAAGCTAGTCCACTACTTCCAAGGACACCCGATTACGGTGGTCAGTTCCTTCCCGATCGCAGACGTCATCAACAACCGCGATGCCACAGGAAGGATCGCTAAATGGGCAATGAAACTAATGGCATTCAGCATAGTTTACGCCCCCGCACGACCATCAAGTCTCAGGCTCTTGCCGACTTCATGGCATAGTGCTTATCTCCCCGAAAGGAGAACCTTTCAAATACGTGCTGCAGTTCCACTTCCTGGCGTCCAACAATGTCGCCGAATATGAAGCTTTGCTACATGGCCTACGCATTGCGAACTCACTCGGGATCCACCGGCTTCTCGCCCGCGGAGACTCCAAACTGGTAGTCAGGCAGGTAATGAAGGACTAGTCATGCAGAGACCCGACCATGGAAGCCTACTGCAAGAGGTGTGCAAGCTTGAAGCCAAGTTCGACGGCCTCGAAATCACGCACGTCCTCCGCCGAGACAATAAAGCTGCAGATGCACTCGCCAAACTGGGGTCCAGTCGGGATGTCGTTCCAGCAGGAGTTGCATGTTCCTTCCATCAAAGCGGACACGGTGCCCGAGACGATCGAATCTCCCTTGACGAACCTAGTAGCACCCAGCAGCCGCCTCACGAAGTTCTGATCATCGATCCTGACTGGACAGCGCCCTTCCTCGACTACCTCCTTTGGGACACACTCCTGCTGGATTAAACCGAGGCGCGACGCCTTGCAAGGCGTGCTAAGGCCTACGTCGTGATCAACGGCGACCTGTACAAGAAGAACACCTCCGGAATTCTTCAGCGATGTATACCTCAAGAACAGGGGAAGCAACTACTGCAGGATATTCACTTGGGAGTCTATGGGCATCATGCTGTGCCGAAGTCGTTAGTCGGTAAGGCCTTCTGACAAGGTTTTTACTGGCCAACTACCGTTTCTGATGCTGAGCACATCGTGCGTACTCGCGAGGGATGCCAGTATTTCACCTGGCAGACACACTTGCCGGCCCAAACTCTTCAAACCATCCCGATAACGTGGCCTTTCGCCGTGTGGGGCCTGGACATGGTTGATCCCCTCAAAAAGGCTCCCGGGGGCTACACACACCTCTTCGTCGCCGTCAACAAGTTCACCAGTGGATTGAAGCCGAGCCAGTCGCCACGATTACTGCCGAGAGAGCCGTCGAGTTCTTCTTGGACATCGTCTACCGTTTCGGCGTTCCTAACAGCATCATCACGGACAATGGCACTCAGTTCACTGGTGGCACCTTCCTCCGATTCTGCGACAACTACAACATTAGCCTCAACTTCGCGGTCGTGGCACACCCACGCACGAATGGGTAGGTTGAGTGTTCCAATGGTCTTATTATACAAGGCATCAAACCTCGGATTTTCCAACGCCTAAAAAAGTTCGCGGGTAAGTGGGCAGCCGAGTTACCCTCGGTACTCTAGAATCTCCAGACTACCCCCAATCGGTCAACCGGATACACCCCGTTCCTCATGGTCTACGGAGCCGAGGCCGTATTGCTGACTGACTTGGACTATGGGTCCCCGCGCACTCGCGCCTATGATGAAGACCAGTCAGAGGAAGCAAGACAGAACGACATTGATCAGTTTGAGGAAGCAAGAGAAGTCGCTTTACTTAGGCCGGCCAAGTATCAGCAGGGCTTACGGCGCTATCACAGCCGACACGTCCGCGAGCGCGCATTCAACATTGGCGACTTGGTTCTATGTCGAGTCCAGTCCAACAAAGACATGCATAAACTCTCTCCACCATGGGAAGGCCCCGTACGTGATCGTCGAAGTGCTACGTCCAGGGGCTTACTGACTGAAGGACAGCATGGCAACGTCATCACCAACGCATGGAACATTGAACAGCTACGTCGTTTCTATACTTAATACTCTGTAATTTGATATTTCAGACAACACGAATAACTTTTTTTCGAGCCACTTGAACAAACCTCAGAGTTCCCGACTGACTCGCTATGCACACTTATGGCTATGCATAGCAACCACTCAGGTCTTACACCTCTGGGTGCGCCCAGTCGCACTCGGTCTTTTCATTCGAACAAACTATTTTAGTACTGTGTAGACAATCCAATATTAACTCTTCACTCTCGATCGCTAGTTTATGCCACAACCCTACGCTACACGGGACATAGCCCATGGCTAATCCTTATGCAAAGGGGGCTATAACGGGTCGGCAAGAGCACACACAAAGGATTAACATACACAGGAACAAATCTTTTGTGAAGGAAATCTATAAACTTGAAGATAAGTTCATTACAAAATATGCATAATAAATAGTCACTCGGCCTTCCCAAGCAGCTAAACTACATGTTTCCAACTACTTACAACCCAGCACGGTCGACAAGGGACTTAGTCGTGGCTTCTACCTCGTCCATCAGCCCGGGCACGACTTCGTCGGGAACATCCGCAGCATACCCCTCCCCGATTGCTTCCATGTCAAGCAACGGGTAGTGGGACTTAGCCACGGCAAGAGACAGCATGGCTCCAGTCTCCGTGGCCTCCTTATCCAGCTGCCTTGCTTGGTTGGGAGCCCGTCGCAATCGCTCCGTGATCACATCCGCGTGCTCCGAGACCGGCTTGTCCACCCACAAGGCGCTACAGGCTATCCGACCGGTCGCCTTCAACGACTCAGCCGAAATGCTGACCTCCTGGAGAGCTGCCGGTACAAGACAAAGGAGTTAGCAAAACATTCAAAGGACTCCAACTAACCAAAAACCCGAGGCGTAGACTTACCGACGGTGGAGTCAGCAGACCTCTTGTTCGCGCGTCTCGATGGCTTCCAGAGCCCACCTCAGACTGCCGTCCATGACGGTGGCCTCGCTCTCCAACTGCCCGACTCGAGCCCTCTCTGCGTCGAGCTCCTCCTGAAGCTTGGAGGCCCTCTCTTTAGTGGAGGCAAGCTGCTCGACGCGAGCCTTCTCCACCTCGAGTTCCTCTCGAAGCCTGGAGGCCCTCTCTTCGACGGCGGTGAGCTGCTCGGCGCGGGCCTTCATCGCTTCAAGTCTCTCCTTGAGCTTGGAGTTTTCATCCTCCACAGCTACAGGAAAACAGGTCAGCACCAACAGACAGAAATGACAAAAGAGACTCGGTCTCCTTACCTCGAGCCCGAGCGGCCTCCTGGCGAACGTCCCTCTTCAGGGATTCAATCTCGCTCTCCTGGGCGAGCACTTGATTCTGCGTCGCCTGGAGGGTACCCTTCAAATTGTCCCACTCGGCCTTATGCTAACCGAGTCGCTTGAAGGCTGGGAGTTGCTCTTGAAGGAACTCAGTCTTGTCCCGGGATTGCTTGGCCAAGTTCTGTAAGGAAAGAGCAGAGAAAGATAAGACACTCGGATTAGCAATGAAGACATCAAGGACCCTCTGCCCGACTATCCTAGTTGGCCAAAGGCTCGGGGGCTACACCCTCTAGGTGCACTGATCGTGCCCCAGAGTGAAAACTATGAAAAAGAGAAGAACCCTCCGCCCAACTATCCTAGTCAGCAAAAGGCTCGGGGGCTACACCCTTTGGGTGCACTAACCGTGCCCCCAGAGTGAAAACAGCAGAACACAAGAAAGGAAAAACATGTACCTGCATCAACGGCAGGAGCCTCCCATTGACCAAGTTGGCACTCTCCCGAATCGCCTTCATCAGCGTCAGCAGCTCCTTCCCGAGATTGTTAGCGGCCGAACGCCTCCTCCCACTGGCCCACTTCCTGGACGTCATCTATCTCCTGGAAGACTGCGCTGGGCCTCGAAGGGTCCGACTGCCGGATCCGCAGAGGCTGGAGGGCCAGGTGGGGGCTTCCCGGGGAAGGGGGCATGCGCCCAATGTCCTCTTCCACCACCGGAAACACCAGATTCCCCCAGCGGTCAGGCGGGGTGGTTTGCGTCTGGCTCGGCCCCGTCTGCTCCATCACAGCAGGGGCCAGTGTTCCGGCGGTGGCCTCTTCCAGCTGAGGAGCAGGGGGTGGAGTCGGCGGCACACCACTCCGCTGAGGGGAAGGCTGCGGTGGAGAAGAATGCCACGGAGGAGACGAAGGCCGCACGTCTGGCCCTGGCTAGCTCCCGCCCTGGCTGGAGCCCGGGGCACTCCATGGAGCCTTCGGAACATCCCCCGATCGCTGCGTCCTACAGAAAAACACCCCCGCTCATTAGCTCCAAAGACAGAATGAGCAAGGAAATATTCACCAAGTGGCTTACTTGTTGGATCGAGGAACAAGGATGCACTTCCTAGACCGGAAGCTCGTTGCTTTGGTACGGCGGCTGCCGGAGTCGGTGATGTCACGGAGCTGCTCTGCCCCCCGAAGGCAGCATCAGCAGTCTTCTTCTCCCCCCAGCTGGGAGTGAACCACGTCATCAGCCGCACGAGAGGCCTCCTCGATGGTGGCAGTTGGAGCTGTCGGAGCAAGCGGGGCGGAAGAGTCATCCTGTCCCCCCGAGGCGGCGGACGGGCGAAAGAATCGTCCCGTCCCCCCCGTGACGGCGCCGGCCGCCATCCGCCTCATTCGATTAACTCAAGGGGGATGTCATCTTCATCCTCCTGAGTCTCTTCCTCAGGAGCCACCGTTGCAACTGGCGGAGGAGCACTGGGCTCCTCCATCACCGAGGCCCCCCTCGACGACCCGGCACCGGCGGAGGATGGTCGGGTGCCACTCTGTGGTGGCTGCCCGCCGCTGGGAACATCGACGTATTGGGGTTGGTTCCATATCTCCTTCTCCAGAAGGGGAGCAGAGGAACTGAACCCAAATAGGTCCTGCGTTCGGGATGGATAAATACAATCCAAATAAAGACTTGGCCAAAACTCAAATCGCGAATAAGCAGAGTCGGAAGAACGATCACTCACCTGGTTCGGCGGGGTTGGCGTGACTAAATGGCGGCGGCCGCCGTTAGATGTCTAGATCTGTCCCTTGGGCCATCAGCTTTTCGACCCGGTGCCGCACCTTGGTCTCTGAGAGCTCATCGGTTGACTCCCAAGTCGTGTCTTGGCTGTCGGAGTATCTGAACATCGGGTGCACCCTTAGCTTCACCGGTTGGACTCGGCAACTGATGAAAGTGGAGATGACAACGACTCCGGAGACGCCGGCCTTAAGCGCCTCGGAGAGAGCCCCCATGAGCACCATAACCGTGGGCTGCTCCCAATCCTGCGGCAAGTCAGTCCAGCTCGGCCGGACCTCAGGCGGCTGACCCCCGAACCCCGGAAGAGATGGCGCTAGATTGGAGATGTAGAACCAATCCAAGTGCCATCCCTTATTGCAGGACTGGAAGGGGGGTCCAGATAAAGCTTGACGGCTCCGGGCCGGAGCTGGAGTCCGGCGCCCCCTACCACGGCCGGATTGCTCTTGCTCGGCTGCGGCTTCACCATGAAGAGTTGCTTCCACAGCGCGAAGTGTGGCTCGATGCCGAGGAAGCATTAGCTTCACCGGCTGGACTCGGCGACGGATGAAAGTGGAGACGACAACGACTCCGGAGACGCCGGCTGGACTCGGCGACGGATGAAAGTGGAGACGACGACGACTCCAGAGACGCCAGCCTTAAGCGCCTCGGAGAGAGCCCCATGAGCACCATAACCGCGGGCTGCTCCCAATCCTGTGGCAAGTCGGTCCAGCTCGGCCGGACCTCGGGCGGCTGACCCCCGATCCCCGGAAGAGATGGCGCTAGATTGGAGATGTAGAACCAATCCAAGTGCCATCCCTTATTGGAGGACTGGAAGGGAGGTCCAGATAAAGCTTGACGGCTCTGGGCCGGAGCTGGAGTCCGGCGCCCCCTACCACGGCCGGATTGCTCTTGCTCGACTGCGGCTTCACCATGAATAGTTGCTTCCACAGCGTGAAGTGCGGCTCGATGCCGAGGAAGCATTCGCACAGAGTAATGAAGCCAACGACGTGGAGCACACTATTGGGGTTGAGATTGTGGAGCTCCAAGCCGTAGTAGTAGAGCAGTCCCCGGAGGAAGGGGTGCACCGGCACTGAGAGCCCTCGATGGAAGAAGGAGGAATGGAATACGATCTCGCGGTGCTCGAGGTCAGAAATTCCTCCCCGCTGGCGACGCGCCATTCTACCAGCTCTTTCGCCGGCAGCACGCCCGTGATCACTAGAGCGTTCAGCCGGGTTTCAGTCGCTGTAGACTTCACCCAGGGAGCCATCGGGTTGATGGAGGAGCTGGCCTCTCCGAGACTCACCCACACCAGCGCGTCCTCCTCTTCTTCGAATGGATCAACCGCCCAGACGAGAGAGTGCAACCAGTGCCGCCGGATCCAATCTAGGGTTGCTATGAGGCGCCTAGTTACAGTTAGGCCAACTGGATGGAGAGGCAGATGCAAGGGATGGCAATGAGAGGAATCTTTAAAACCAGGTGGTTGCTCAACATAGACTAATTCAGAAAGTTTACCATTCAAGAAGGCAGACTTCACATCCATCTGATATAGCTTGATGTTATGATGTGCAGCATAAGCAAGTAGAATTCTGATTGCTTCTAGTCTTGCTACAGGTGTAAAAGTTTCACCAAAGTCCAGACCTTCAACTTGAGTGAAGCCTTGAGCACACCATGGGTCTTCACGGCCACTTTGGGTCTCAAATGCTTGATCTCCTTGTCGGCTCGGTGCTATTTTGCCATGTCTAGGCTATGCTTGTCACAGCACAGGCCAGTTTGGGGACAGCCTTGAACCATGATGACACCTTTGGGACTCGGGAATTTCATGCATTGGTAAGCATAATGTGTGGTAGCCATGACTCTAGCGAGATTTGGTCGTCCTAAGATAGCATCATACGCTGTCTCGATGTCCACCACGTCAAACAGAACCTTCTCTGTTCAGAAGTTATCTGGTTTTCTGAAGGTTAGAGGAAGCGTAATTGTCCAATCAAAGTAGCTGAAGATCTAGGCACGATGCCATGGAAGGCTTGTGTCACCGATCTGACAGAAGAACGAGGGATCTACATGGAGTCGAGCGCGTTGGTGAAGAGGATGTTCAGGGAGCTTCCTCCATCCCAGAGCACTCAAGAGACTTTGCAGTTGTTTATGTTGGTTCGACTACGATTGGAAGTGAGGTCATATGAAGTTCTCGAGGCAGTCAGTCTGGTCAAAAGAGATTTTGATGTTCAACCACTTAACCGCCTGACGACTTGCTGGGATCGTGGCTAGTACCTCTCGAGCTACTATTTTGTACTGGCTCTTGGATTCGTAAGAGGCAGACCCCCGAACATGTGATCGACCCTCCTTTGCTCATTTTGGTAAGGTATTTGGTCGGAATCATCGCCGAAGTTGGAGCCTCGACTCTGGCTTGCAACCTGAGGGGTCTTTCCCTTGAGCTTCTCAGCCTCCACCTAGACGTACCTCATGAACACTCGGCACTAACGGAGGTCGTGTCAGTCAATCTGGTGGAAGACACACCAGGCTTTGCTGGTACACTCCATAGTAACCTGCGGTTTACCCTTGCCCTATGGTGGCCCGGGACGATTGTCCGGGAAGTTCACCATGACTTCCCCTGTCTTTGACCTCTTCTCATTGCTTCCCTGAGAAGGCTTCTTCTTGCGCTTATTTCTTGACGAGTTGTTATGGAACCCCCGCTAGGGCTGCTCTATGCCTTGCTCCTGCTCTTCGATGAACTGAAGAGCTTCCTCAGTGCTGACCGCTTTATCGGCGAGATCCATTAGCTCCTTTACTATCTGTGGGATGGCCATAGCGACTTCCTCTATACATCTTGGTTCTTGCAACCTCGAACAAATGCCTAGATAACTTCCTGATCAGTTCCTTAGGCATGGTAAGAATGAACTCGTGCAAGGTTTCTTCATCCATTTGGAAGAGTCGGAAGAGGTCGTCAATTTTCCTAGGACGTACATACATGCCCTGGAAATTTCCCTGGAAGTGGCTGTAGAGTTGTTCCCACAAATAGGTCGATCCAGGTTGTAGGTTAGTGAGCCATGTCCTGGCTGGTTCCTTGAGGGCATTCGGAAGATATTTAGCCATGACCTTCTCATTTCCTATTGCGGCCTCGATGGCTGTCATATAAATCTATAGGAACTCGTCAGGATCAGTCATCCCATCATACTTTTCTATCCATCCTGGCTTGAACCGAGAAGGCCAATGAATCCTCCTGAGCTCTAGGGAGAAGTCTTGACACCTGTGGATAGCTCCCATAGAAGGCTCGCTGATTGCAGTAGGTGACTGGCCTCGACCTTGGTCACTGTGTCAAGCGGTCATTGAGCTGAAGAACTTGGCGTCTTGCGGGAGGGGAGAAGCCTCTTGGCCAGTCTGCGTGGGATCATGCGCCTGAGAAGGCCCTGGCTATTGAGACTGGTTCCCAATGTTCAGGTGTAGATTGACTCCACCATTATCCCGAGAGGGGGAGGCAAGGATCCCTCCCTAATTGTGAGGACTTCCCGAGGGTACCACCCGTTGGAAGTCAAGTCTAGACCCATCATGGATTTGCCGTTGGAGGTGACCTCCGGTAAGCTTCTTCAGCTACCTGGGTTGGCGGAACATGCTGGTGATAACCCTGACATAGGGCTCCCATTGTTCACACGATCATTATGGTGATCACGAGATCTTAGATCCACCCCATATGTCTTGGCATACTCGTCCATCAAATGATTCATATTATTGTCGGAGATCTACTCGATCATTCCTCAGTTCCTGATCAATTAGAGGGGTGAAGTTGTCGTACAACCCTCGTCCAAGAAGGCAGTTCTGGCTATGATCTTCGATGATGATGCCAATGGAGATTCGTTGACATTGGCTGACGGGGTCCCCATGGACGGCACCATCTGTCGACGATCGGTAAACCGCTGATCTTACGTAATACGTGGGGAAAAGAGAGTAAGGGTAGGGAAACCGAGAGCCGAGTCAAGTTCGTCGATGACAAGAGATTTTATACAGGTTCAGGCCTCCTTGAGGATAACAACCCTACATCATGTGTGTCTTATATTGATCTCGAGACAAAGTAAAAAGGGGAATAGCTAATGTAGATGGGACCTACAACTAGTCAGAAGTGGATGTCGGGATATGTATTTCCTTCTACTCGCTTTGAGGTCTTCTCAGGTGGAGGTATATGGCTTCTAACTGCGAGTTGAGATTCAACTTGGGGATCTGTGTGCTTGTCCTCTCCACAGGGTCCTCTGGCCCCTTTTATTTAGGATATATCGTATCAGGTACAGACTTGTCTTCGAGTAGGACTCCTGTCCTCCTTAAACATCGGGATGGACTTCCTTGTTTAAGGGATATCCAGGTATCTACAGATAGCTTCCTTATGTTCCTAGACCCCCTCCCCCCCCGAGTATGGGCATAGCTCCGAGTATCTAGGAGATCCTTGGGTCTTCGAATACAAACACTTCCCCGTACATAGTAGAGTTGTACTAATCATCGTCAAATTCCAGTGAGTAGAAAATCCTCTTATTTCCTCTTTAATAATCAAGAAAATCAAATCAATCAAAATACTCCTCATAAAATTATGGAATTTCATTATGTTCATACATGCATTCATAATCTTACATATATCCTTATTGGACTATTATTTGGTCTTCAGATCCTGAGGTTCCGCCGAATCTCTACTCAGCCTAACCTTGAACTACATTTCTTGTCCATGTCAAGGCAAGTCCATTTTATTGTTCATATCTACGCAATATTTTTATCAAAGTAAATATAATCTATAGTATTGCTATCACCTGCATCCAGTGAAAACTTGCAATTATGTAATACTATTAGTTGACCGACTGTTGAAGCAATTGATGAATTTATTATGGTGGGTGGTGGAACCTTGGTATGGAGAAATTGTTGGGGCAGTTAGGGTTCCACCACATAAGCTATCATTAAGGTAATAATAATTGCACGATTATAACCGAGCACTGTATAGACAGCGTTAACCACAAGACCTGGAACGAGACGAATGAGTTAAGTAATGCCTTCTTAAAGTCATATCTCCTTGGAATGTATATACAAGTAACTCCTAGGGAAGCGATAGATCCCTTGCCCAAGAGAGCGTTAAACCCTAAACTTTGCTTGGGCACGTGATAGATCCGTCACGCAGGTGAGGCATTATGTCACCAACAAAATGCTATAAGTTGGTCCAGTTGTAAAGGTTGAGATATGACACTTGAGAAAGATGAGAATGAATTGGAACCTTAGACCTAGCCACATACAATTTGGAGTATGATGGGTTTCGTACTTGGCAAAAAAAGCTAAGTAACACTTGTGGGTAGAGTAATGTGACATTGTCACTCCCTGTTTTTGGCAAAGAACTATGAACATGACGGGAAAGAGCCGATGGGGCTTGACGATAATAGAATAGTAAATTAAAATTTGACTCCTCAAATTAAGAAAAATAATTTCTTACATCATTAGCTATTGAGGACCGTGAATCTAGTAGTTGATAGTGCATTCCAACCACCAGTTCTGATGAGGACATGAACCCCATAGATACACCCGCTGCCACCTCTACTTTTGCTACTTTAACTACATCCGCTGCTCAAGCTATAAAGAATAAAAGGAGGTCCATTAAGATCATCAAGAACAAGCGAGGATTCAAGTTCAAACGCCTGGGATGAGGAGAGAATGAAGCTCATGTGACTATGACCATGTCCGACATGAATTTCTACAGTATAAGAAGTCTTCCCACGTCACCTTTGGTCCAAGAAGAGCTAGAGATCTTCTTGGACTCTGATTCGGATTACTGAGACAGCCCTGACTTCAAACATCTATATCTTGGGCACATGGACTCCAATTTGGGTAATCTTAGACTCTTTGGAAAGCTTATCTCGTACTCTTCCCAACCTATCCAACCCCATCTCAAAATTCTTTATGAGCATGCTGCAACTACCAAAACAGTCCGGGACTGTCTCTGAAACAGATCACCTCTTTTCTCTATATACCCCCTAGAATTCTCTCTTTAGTTTTGGGTTTTGTTGAGCATAGTTTTGTTGCCTTGGGCCAAACAGCATTGTCTCTAGTTATGTCTTGTGACCACCTAGTTTGACTACTTTGCAGAACTCCACCATGTCAATATATCATACTTCATCTATATTTGCAATTTTAGATTGCCTTCAATTATTCTTACTCGTTCTTCAGTTGCTTGCAGGTTTCAGGTTGATCGTGCCCATGGCAAAGTCAATAACCCCCAGGAGTTGGTTTAGTGATTTCCTAGGTGCTCCATCATTATACTAGTGCAGCCGGATCATCAAAGTCACCTCCACTAAACCGACGTGTGTTTCTCATTGAAAGATCAGGACACCCAAAATTCTATCAAGTGGTATTAGAGCTACAGTTGCTCAGTAAGATTTATTATATTTGCAATTAGATCTATTTTTACCTATTGTCCTGAAAAAGTGTACAAAATAATATTAGATTTGTTTCCTCGCTATCCAAACCACTCCGTGCCATTGCATCTTTCTTTTCAGTAATTTTTGCATTGTTGTCGTTGTTGGATTGTCGTATCAAGTTGCTGGTTATAGTTGTAGATCGTGTATAGTTTATCTTGCCATTACCACCATCACCTTGCCACTGCCACCATTATCGTGCCACTGCCACCATCATCTTGCCACTGCATCCATCATCCCTACCACAACAACATCAATCCGCCGCCATACCGCAAAAACTTGCTACCGCAGCTAGGGAAGCTACAAGCCCTAGCTGAGAGGAAGAAAATATTGGTCTCCTTGCATCTTTGCCTAGCCACAACCAATTTGCTTCAGAGGAGAGTTCAGAAATAACACAAATCAACAAAAGAAACGTGTTTGCCTAGAGTTCCAACCGGGTGCCTCAAATCTGCCTATTTTGGTTCAGATCCCACAAGGACTCTTGGGCAAGGACTTGGCTGACCACAAGGGCTCCCCCACATCCTTAAAAAGCCTCTTGGATGTCCACTTCTCCTTGCTTTCAGACAAGAACACCTAATTTACTTCAGATTCAAATTATGTCCAAATTCAAATCCCTTTCGGACTCAAAATTTCAAAGTGCTCCACAAATTCTAAAAAATTCTATAAAATCAAGGATATTCTTAGGAGACTAACATAAAAATTTCAGCCGATTTGGCCCAGCTGTTTTGGAGAAATCACATATTTAAGTTTTGGCCTCTTACCGTTTTTCTGTCGCGGACAAGTTTTTGCCTATTTCTACTGCCGCGGCAGCATCCTGACAGCTTTGAGCTTGTTGTTTCCTGCCACATCTCTGTCGTGGCACCATATTTAGCTGTTTTTGCTGCCATGGCAAGGTAGGGACAACCGGATTTTAGCTTTTAGCTCATTTGCTTGTTTGAGTGGGTTTCTGAGATAAAAAAATAAAAAATACAGAAAAGAAAAAGAAGCCGCACAAAAGGCCAATTTAGAAAAAAAATCTTAGAAATCTCACTCTCTTTTTGAAGGGCTATTTGCACCACATCTTTTCAAGCTTCATTTATATCTTTTCGGCATTGATTGTCTAGTACCTCGTCTAGGCTAAGATCAGTTACATTAACTAGTACTTTGAGCACTTATTCAACTTGCATTTGTTGAATTGATTGTTGCTAATCCTTGCTACCATTTTGAAGCATACCCTGCTCCACATACTCTACACCGTGCAGATATACGTTCACCTGACAATCGCTTTACTCAATTTTTGGAGGTATTTCACACTGTTGGTTGCCGATGACCACCTACTGCATGGAAAGAACTTGTAAGAATCTTGACTTAGGTTGAGTGTTGAGCGCCTTGTAGCCACATCCTAGTAGTTGATAGGGACGTATATTTGTGATTTATTTCCTTATCTTCTACTAACAATGATAGGTTCTACAGTAATAAGTTCTTGGGCTAGATCTATAGTGGGAGATGTGCCATACCTTGAGGCGAGCGTTTCTTCATTACCACCACGGCAAGTACGACTACCTCTACGAAAAGTATCACAATGTGAAAAGGTACATGATCATGTTGTTTCTATGTCAATATTTGAATGTTGTAATAGGCCTAATTTCTATCTCAATTGGGAATTAAAACTCAATGAAATATTTTCTAGCCATGTTTTTCCTAAGCATAAGCATGTATGGACTACTGTTAGTATATTTACTGATTTTGCCTCTCTTTATTGGGATGAATATTATCGATTATACCCTGATTATATACCTGCTACTTGGGATGATTTAAAACTTGCTATGAGATATAGAATCGAACCTTCATATTATACACATAACATGCTTCAGAAATTGCAAAATCTACAACAAGGTAGTGACACCGTGGGTGACTACTATAAAGTTTTACAAACTACTTTTTTTCGTTGTGGTATAGAAGAATGTGAAGAAATTACCATGAACAGATTTGTGAGAGGCTTGAACCGTGATATTTAGAATATACTTGTGCATCAAGAATACTATTCTATTAACAATTTTTTCATCTTGCTTTGCAAAGCTGAATAGGAAATAAAGAGACGGATACATGAGACAAGCAAGCGTCTGGTACAAGTCCCCACATCACAAGTTGCTTTAGTTAACCCTTCTAGTGCTACACTAACCTTTGTTGATGTGCCTGCTGATGTGAGAGTCACACCATCTCGCTCTTGTGACCCATCACCCCTGACAGTACCTACATCACCTGAGTTGAGCCTGCAAGGTAAAGGTACTATTTCCATCGCTCCACATGAGATTACGGTAAGCCCCGATGAAATAAAAACTTCATGTGTTGAGTTAAATGAATTGCCCGCTACTTTGATCACACCACCTATTATAGAGAATTGTTTTGCTGATTTGAGTCATGTGATCAAATAAATGAAATACCTTCTGATATATGTGCACTATGTGAAACTCATGTTTTATATACTGATTTGGGTGCACAAAACATTGATATGGATAATATGAATTCTGAAATTTCTGATTTAGGTGTGCCTAATCTTCCTCTAGATGATGACCGTACTGTTTTAGGCCTCACAAATGTTGATATTAACTCTACTATTTTGGTTACTTCACATGCTGAGAACGGTTGCTATGATAGTCTAGCAGCGCCAAAAGTTGAACCTTGTGAATTGAATGATTGTGAGATAGGTTACGATAAGTTAGTAGCACCTGAAAAGGAACTTGATTCCCTATTCTCTAATATATTGTGCTATATTAATCTTGACATGCCTATGCAATTATCGCACGCTCTAATTAAAGCCTTTGAGCTTGTAACTTTACCTTCATGAAGTTCCATCTATACTCCGTGCTATCATGTTCATGTGATTGGAGAACATAGTGTAGATTGCCAAATTTTAGTACATAGCTTTTGCATCACCCGTGCTAAAACTGTTGATAAACTTACTCGTTCCGACGATGATCATTTGCAATTGTTTATCTCATTGACTTTGCAATGTGAGAATTTCATTCAAAGACTTATGTTACATGCTGTCACAAATTTTTCTGTTCCTCCACATCCTAGAATTCAACATGCTAGTGATAATCCTTTCATTTCTTTGAATGTGGATTCACATCATTTTCGTTGGCACATGCTTGGGAAATATTATGGTGGATATCCATTCGAATGCATCACTTATAATTGCAAAGCTAGTTGCAATACTTATTATCTAGAAAGTTTTAATAAGCTCATGATTCTATTTGCTACTACTCATCATAAAGACAAGAAGTAATTCACTTATATTTGCAAATTGAGTTGGCAATGCTCACTGGAATTTTAAAAACGATATGCCACTATACATGATTTTGAAACTTGATCACTGTTTTACTTCTAGTTTGGATGTAATTGCTAACATGAAGAGCTAACCATGATTGATAGATGCATGCTTGCTGCATACACGCTTTCTTTGTTCTTTGATGGTTTTCAGCATATGAAAAGCTGATGACAGCTTTATTTTCAAGGAAGGGAGGATGATGAGGACATAACCACCATGGATACACCCACTGTCACCTCTACTTCCACTACTTCAACTACATCCACTACTCCAGCTATAAAGAACAAAAGGAGGTCTGTCAAGATCATCAAGAACAAGCGAGGATTCAAGTTCAAGCACTTGGGACAAGGAGGGAATGAAGTTCATGTGACTATAACCATGTCCTAAAATGAATTTGTGTTGTATAAGAAGTTTTTTCACGTCACCTTTGGTCCAAGAAGAGCTAGAGATCAAGTCCCACAAGTTTTGGACTTTGATTCAGATTGCTGGGACAACCCTGACTTCAAATGTCTATATCTTGGGCATACGGATTCCGATTTGGGTGATTTTAGACTCTTTGGAAAGCTTACCTCATGCTCTTTCCAAACTGTCCATTCCCATCTTCAAATCCCTTATGATTACGCTGCAACTATCAAAATAGTCCAGGACTATCTCTAAAACAGATCACCTCTTCTCTTTATATACCCCTAGGATTCTCTCTTTAGTTTTGAGTTTTGTTGAACATAATTTTGTAGCCTAGGACCAAACAACATTTTCTCTAGTTGTGTCTTGTGACCACCTAGTTCAACTACTTTACAGAACTCCACTATATCAATATATCATACTTCATCTATATTTGTAATTTCAAATTACCTTTAATTATTCTTGCTCATTCTTTGGTTGCTTGTAGAGATAAAGAACCTCGTGTTCAGGTTGATCATGCCCATGGTGAGGTCAATAATCTCCAGGAGTTGGTTTAGCGATTGCCTAGGAGCTCCGTCGTTGTACAAGTGTAGCCGGATCGTTAAAGTTACCTATACCAAACCGACATGTGTTTCCCATTAGAAGATCGGGACACCCAAATGTCTATCAAGTTGCTATTCATAGATTTGTTGAGTACCTTTTGCACTTATCCCCTATGTAAAACCTCCTTTGTTAGGCTACGAGTCAATAGAGCAAATGGTCAAGTATTCGGAGGTGTCAGAGGAAGAGATGGAGGAGCAGATATTAGATAAAGGAGAGATAAGAGTCAAGAGTCAAGTAATATTTTGACTTTAGTGATGCAAGCGGTATCAAAGTAGTCGTGAAGCAAAACATAGTATATGATTATTGGTCGTAGTTGTAGAAATAATTTTTTGTTGCCTAAGTTATTACAATTTTTTAAGTTCCGTAGTGTGGCATTTATATCTCTTATATTGTATTATCTTTTGCAAATTGGTTGTGTCATATTTTTATTGAAATATAATACAAGTATGTATTGTATCAACGAGCCACTGCACTGCTTCTATTATAATACTTATTGTTGTTGCCGTAAAAACAACATAGAAAAGAGAGTGTCGATAACTCGACAGTTAGAGTGCGATAGTAATAGGCCGTGTACGATGACCTTATATAAAGGTCGTCGTACACTCGATAATATGCGACACTTCGATGTTTTTTGAATAGGTTCGACCATCTTGTGGAGCACAGCCTACTCCTATATCGAGGGAGGCGCCTCATGCGGGACTCGGCTAGCGACCCGGGCCTTTCGGGACTTCCTGAAGTCGCTTCTAGATCTCCCCGTGTGGGACTTGGAGCTCTAGGCCTCCCCCATGAGATTTCTCATTTATGGGGTTCAATTTTACAACCCCCATGGGGGAGCTTATATAGGCAAGAGCCCCATGACAAAAGACCATGGGTGTCCTTGGTGGTTGGAAAAGAGAGGGGTAAACGAGGAAAAGGGATCCATTGATTTATTGTGGACTATGTGGGACGAGGAATGGTGCATGGCTTATGATGGACCAAACCCCCACATTCACCTCCTCCATCTTTGACTTGTTGACTTACTTTGGCTTTGGATTGATTTAAACTTTTGTCACGTAGGATTCCATGACTGGACTATGAGAGATTATTGTTTCTCCAACACTTATAGACATATTATTGATAAAATATAGTTTTATTGACGATGAAACAAAGATTAATAGGCTACAACATATACGGTCGCCACACTGAGGCTGACGATGAGCTTAATATATCGGCCTTATTGCACGCATCAGTACGTATCATCACTCTGCAATTGCCAATGAATTAATAATAAGCGTCTGTATGCACATAAGCAAAATAACCAATAGGACCGGGATCGATGCCCCCTACCAATGGTATACATCAGTAATGTCTAGATCACAGGCTTGTTCTTACGAGAAATGGCCGAAGGTCGTGTTCATCAGGTACTCGGCAACGATCTGGTTGGCCCGCTCCGTCGGGTGCACGGCGTCCCAGAACACGTACCTGTTGGCGTCCGCGCAAGTCAGGGCGTCCCACTCGCTGCACGTGTAACCCATCTCGTACAGCCCCGTGCCGCAGCACCCCGTCGCCTCCTTCACGAACCCGTAGTAGGACGGATTCTGCAGGATGCCGCTGAAGAAGTCGTACACCTCGGCCACCCGGAACTGCGCCCCGGGCAAGTTGCCGGCGAGCTCATCGACCATGGCACGGAGCTTGCCGTTGAACGCCCTCGCGGCGGTGTTGTACTCCTCGATGCAGAGCATGAGGCGGCGGCCGCGCTCGATGGGGAGGCAGCCCATGGCGCCGAGACCGGTGAAGCCGATCTTGCGCGCACCGAGGCCGTACAGCTCAGCCAGGAAGCTCCGGGCGAGGCCGATGAGGAAGTCGGTGTACTCGCCCACGTTGAACTCCAGGAAGCGCGCCGTGGTGAAGGCGAAGTAGTTCTCGATGAAGTCGTTGGTGCCGATGCTGATGGCGTAAACGGCGTCGGCGACCACCGCCCTTGCCTCCGCCGCGCCGAGGTGGTCCGCGAGCCGGGCTTTGTACTCTCGGAAGTAGTCCACTTGCTGCGACAAGGGTATCACTGACTGCATCCACGATAGAGAAATAAAACGGCGGACAGTGAGCTAATTATACTTGTTCAAACAAAAACTATTCATAACGACTAATTAATCGTGAAGCAGTATACCATGGCATACATTTTGATATCTGGAAAAGTATTCGTGTTCACTGATGGATGCAAGATGTTGCATGCTTTTCTGTATAATGCAGCGGGTATCTTGCAGAAAAGGTAAATAGAGCAGAAGGTTTTATTGATGCAGTAAACTCCTAATTCCCGTGGAAAGAAAAATAGGCATCAATTTTACATAATCTCATTTTTCCACGTACGTCGTAGGGTATCTACAAAGTCATGACATCCGCTGACTCTTGGTCCTGACACTCATAAGATAAGTGCTGACATGAAGGAGAGAGAAAATAAAACTAACTTTTCTTGAAGAGTCAAACTCTATGAAGAATAGAAGCACTAGTCGAACTTATTTTCTTTGTATGCTACTGTATTTAATGTTAACTTTTTGTGTAGAGTTAGCTTAAAATGTAATCCACTGTATGAGTTCTTTTATTATCGACTCTAGATGATATGAAAAGGTAAGAGTCAGCTACTGACTCTATGCTCTTATATCTCCCTTAATCTAACTACTAGCTAGAAAACACATTTCTAAGAAGGCAGGTACTTAGATGACGATTTTTGGTTGATACCAATGGAAAATACAATTAGTATTATATTGTTCAAACATTTCAAAATTTGGATACAAGTCAACAGATTTATACTACATAACTTGAAATTATAATATTTGAAGACTAGCTTCACAAATTCAAAAGTTGCATCAATCCATGAACACAGTCTTCAGTCTTCAATTTTAGCTAAAAGAATCTTAGGCTCAGTAGTTTAAGATGGACATCGATATGTAATCTTAGATTCCTAGTTTGGATCACTGGATGTTGTACCAAACAACTTAATCCAACAAGATTACTCATAGATTCCTGGTAGTCTTCAACGGGTTCCGCCAATGCACCGAAAGGTCGTCAAAATGTAGTTAATAATCTAGTGTTCAATGCAACAGTAACATGCATTAGCAATAAACTAAGATAGTGTTATCTGAATTTCATTAATAAAAACTGCATTTTAATACTAACCCTTTCTTACTACTAGTAATCGTGCACGTGCAACGCACGTTTTGACTAACATAATTTAAACGCTAAAAATATATTCTAATATTACAAATATAGTTTTCTATTTATACATGCATTCTACGGAAAATGATGTTTAAGTAGCTACAAGAACTTATGAATAAAGATGGTACAAAAAGAAAGTAGACACCATTGTTCCTATGAAATAGTAAAGAATGATGAATATGTATTGTCAAAAAAATAACATCGAATATAACCAATGACACAATACAAATACTTCTCGCTCAATCTGTTTTTTAGATCGCGGATTGTCCTGGACTGCAGTGGCGAGGAGGACACGCTGTCGATGTTGAGATTGGCGAGCAGCGCGTCAATCTCGTTGACGTGGCGCAGCTTCCGCTAGTGCGTGAGCTGCTTCGGCTAGCGGTGGTGGTGGGGCCATGCAAAGAGGAGGAGATTGCTGGCGGCGGCGGCATCGCACTCTCCGCAACGCGGCTGCGTGTGCAAAGTGGAGGCCCGGGCGGGGGAGGCCGGTGTGGAGGAGGACGCGGTAGAGATCGTCGGGCGATAGGGTGGACGATCGTGGTAGGGTGACACTTGGCAGTGGCAGGTGCCAACAGTGGGAGGAAATGGGGCGGCGATGGAGCAGAAAGGGGCGGCAGCAGGAGGAGATGGTCCTGTCCCTGTGTTCTGGCGCCTCGCATCCTTCACGACTTTGCCACTGTCGGGGCTCGTCGGCTTCTTGTCGGCAACCGTGTCAATTGTAGAGTGAAAGAGACGGTGATGCACAAGCGATAAGCTGAGAGGATTGCGAGAGGAGCGTGGGATCAAGAGAGGGCGGCGGTCTGAATCAGCGTAAGGCGGGATTATTGCTTCGTCGGATGGTACAGCCAGACCATTTATACTGCATTGCATCGAAGGAGACAACGGCAGTGGCGCACTGGCACGGCCAAAGGGTGGCATGGGCGGTGGCGGTCACACATGGTGCATTCGAGAGAGAGGGTGCTAGAGGGTATAGCAGTGATAATGGTGGGTAATTGCTATCAACTTTAAGTAAGGGTAATGGTGGGTAATTATTTTCAACTTTAAATGAATGGCATGGTGGGTAATTTTTAGGTGACAGACCATCAAAGTAATATTAACCATTGGATGATCATGATTGAACGGTGTAAATTGAGCCAGAGATAAGAGAGAAAAACTCTCCTTTTTATAAGGTAGTATAGATAATAAAAATTGATTTTTTTTCAAAATATGCCTACTCAAATTTTTGAATTTTAACCTATAAGTTTTTGGAAAATAAAATTAAGTCATCATATTTGCCTTAATCTTTTTAGACAATATTTTCCGCAATAAAAATACCTCATAATGCTAAAATAAATTGGTATTTAACACAATGCAAATTTGTGGTCATAATTGTATTTGAGAGACCATGGTAATATCCAGAACTTTCTCTTTCTAGTCATGGGAAGAAGTATGTCCGGCGTGTAGTTGCAAAAAGGTACAGCTGGAAGTACTTCACCGTACATTCCTTGTGAAAAAGTAAGTTGCTTTGTCGTAAAGAATTCATAAATGCTATCTTTTTAACGACAATACCTTATACAATATCAAACGAAATGGTCATCTAGTTTTCCTTTTCTTCGAAGCTACTCGACCGATTTAAGGACATTTGGCCTAAATTCTAGCACGACCAATTGATTATTCTAAAAGTGGACAATATTGCCCTTAATTAATTTATACCCACATTATTCCTACCTGGACATTCTTTTTTGTTTCTTCGATCAAATTCTTTCCCATAAATTCCAGTCAATCTGTCCTCGGCGAGTTCTGGACGGTGAAGTTTGTCGATCCAGGCAAGAGTGGAGGCTAAATGGCCACGGCACAACTCCAAGATGTGACGATGCGAGGCAATGGTAGGGGCGTTTTGCAGCTGCAGTGGTGACTCCGGCAAGACTGGCGGTTGCTACAGCTTCTAGAGCCACTGAAGCTGGGCAGAGCAGTGACTGGAGCAGATTCAGTGAAGCCGGAGACGATGGCAACGAAACAGGGCAAGTTTCTAATTCCATACCTACAGCTTCTACATCCATTGAAGCTACGCCACACTAGCTTCTCCCTACTCCAATACTATTGGCTCCAGCTTCTCCGCCTTTCGCAGAAGGAAGACGGGTAAGCCAGAGCATTTGCCCGGGAAGCTTTGCCTTTTGCTGAGAATCTGGGTGCAGTGGTGGAGCGCGGCCAAAGCCTCGTCGATTAGATGAAACTGATGATTGCCCCAGACATCATTTTCATGCATACACATGGCATAGTGACACTTCTGCTAAGTTTGCCGTAAATGCCACCGGGACCTTGACTAGTACATACTAGCATAATGTACTTTTGTTAGTCCACAGTATAAAAGCATAGTGCATTGGAACTGAAATCATGCTGAGAAACACAATACGAACTTTTTCAAAGATGGTCCTTCCAAACTAAAATATTTAAAATAATGTAAAATGAAGAAATTCAATTTTCGTATGCAGCCAGGTGTGGGCATCTAGTAGGACGTGACAAAAAGCGCACTGCACCGCTCCAGCTGACAACGTCCAGCCTGTTAACTGTATGATCAGTCACATCCTCTTTGCCTTCAAAAAGGAAATAGTCACTCGTGTTTTCAGGACTGCAAAATTCGAGGATCCTGTGACTACAAGTCGATCCTAGAAATGGAAGTGGCGTTTTTAATTATTTCTCTGTACCTTTTTTTTGCGTAAATGGATACCAAAGGATCACTCAAAATCACGATTTGTGCACCAGCGAATTAACCGGAACAAAGAAACTGCACCTTTAGAAGAGAAGAAAACGAGTGCACTCACAAAGACGCCGGCGGTGGCGACATCGAGGCCGGATCCGGCGGAGGCGAAGCAGACGCCGGCGGCGAAGTCGTGGATGCCGTAGTCCGGGTCGAGGTAGGCCGGGACGAAGGGCCGGAGCCCGAGCGCCTCCGAGTAGAAGTCGGTGGCGACGCGTCCGTTGCAGAACCGCCCCGTGGCGCGTCCGCCCGGGAAGTCCCGTCCGTACGGCGGGAAGTTGCTCTTCACCGCCGTCTGAACCGCGTTGTTGTTTCCGGCGTCCACCGTCGAGTCGCCGAACACGATCAGCGCCGTCACGCGTGCCCTCACCACCGCCGGCGACAACAGAAGCAGCTGCAGCTGCAGCAGAGCGAGCAAGAAGCCCGTATGCGACTCCGCCACCGCCATCCTCGTATATTGTATGCTTTTGCTATGCTACTGCTGCGAGACCGTGACACTGCGAGATGGTTTAATTGGAGGTCGACGTGAAAAGTGGCTGCGTATAGTGGGAGCAGTAATGCGGGAGGCGGGGTTGCAATGTTGGATGCGACTTTGTGCGGCAGTTAGGTGCCGTAGCCGGTGCAGGTGTATGGTATGTAGTTAAGGAGGGGAGATGGGGGTTTACAGGAATATCTCGCCCGCCTTCGGCGTTGCATTTTCATTCCGCTGCGGATCTTTCTACGACAACCTGACTTCATTTTTTTTCGATGACTTTAAAGTCAGATTAAGTAAAAACAGTACAGAAACAAAAATGAACAATTAAAATCTCTGATAAAAACCGAAGTTACATCAAAACTCTTTGAAGTCATCGTCTGTAGTTCTATTCTTTACATCTTGTTATTTCTTCGCTCTTTTAATGATAAAAAAACAGAAGACCAAATCTGCACAAGCTGTACTATTCTTAAAGATTTTGAAGTGCCGTATAAACTACCCACCCTAATAGGTGAGAACCTAAAACCGTTGAACGCACTGTGGCCAGAGAACACACCCTCGCAAGGCAGGTTATCGAACGGTTGTTTTAGCGTCGGATCGCCAGAGAAAAAGACTAAGAGCATGAAAGGATAAAATTGAATGACCAGAAATCAAAATAAACTTGACATAACCAACATCACCACCATCATCAACTCAGATCGAGGCATAGGATGATAATCCGCAGGATCATGAGCTATCGATCCGCGGGACCAAAACACCACCGGCTTCTCAGTGTTGGCCACGACAAACACACTAGGACGGAGATGGAGCCGAGAGACCTTTATTCTGTACGATGTTGTCTCCACCGTTAGAACTTCATCACTAAAGACACACAAATCTAACATGGAGAGAAATCTAATCTACACGTCAAGTGTTGATCCAAGGTCTCCCGCATTCAGAAGTCAGATCGACCATCAGAGACGAGGTAATCTACGGGCACACTGAGGGAGGAAATAGAAACAGCTGGCCATTAGAGTTTTTCCCTTGCGATATCGCTGTCATGGAGCAAGACGCGATTAGGAACGCTCAACTTATGAATCTAGGATCTTTTTTTTCTTCTAAGGAGAACCGAGGCTCTAGAATTTCAATCATTTTTCTCACTAGAGGGGAATTAAGTTCAACTTTCGTCCCTGAAAATTTGTGATGCACTTTCCAAGGAACAAAAAGAGGAACAAGGAAGAGATTGAGGTAAAATTTTGGGGTTTGGAGCATTAGTTCCAATGCTTAATGGAGAAAAAGATTTACTACCACAAAGTATGAAAGTCAAAGTATTGACATAAACTAAAGTGCTTCTCTGGAGGCAATCCGTGAAATTTACAGTCTTTTATACATATGTGTAAAGTCTTAGTTTATTGTTTTAAATAACTAATATCAAGTTTTATTGCTTATGATTGCATATTTATTATTTTAACTAAATTGCTTCCGTGGAGGCAACCCGGGAAGTTTACAGTCTTTTATATTTATGTATAAATTCTTAGTTCACTATTTTAAATAACTAATATAAATTTTATTGCTTATGATTATTATTTTAACTACTCTTGTTACCTCTCGATTGTTTTACTACCTACCCATACTATTTAGTAAATTCTTGAAAATTTATATTTGTGTTTTACAGAGGAGTAGGAGCCTATAGAAAAAGTTTTACGATAAGCAGGGACCCACAGGACACGCACGGTAGGATGTCATGACAGCTTTTGCCGCAGGGCTTTACCACGTGGTACTGTGGTGACTCCACTACATCCCCACTTTTACGTGAAGGTCTGCTTCATATGTTCATTGAAGAATATAAATTTTTGCTGATTTTTACGTATATAAAATAGCCTCTATTATGCATTTACAAGTTTGTATCCTATTAATTATGGTGCTATTATTCTCTTTTGTTTAGATGGGGATTGTACAGGAGATAATTAGCTTTTATTTCTATAGCATTAATTGAGTCTTGTTTGATCTTTAAATATTAGGATAGTTTCTTTCATTTTCTATGCAAGCTAACCTTTTGTAGGAAAATTAACATGAGAGTAAAAGGAGCGTTCCAACTATGTAATCTTCGAGGTGGAAATCCAAGATGAGCAAAAGGCTTTAAGATTGGACAAGATTTCCTCTCCAACAAGTGGCTAAGTCTTCTTGTTCCTTGTATTAATATTATGATGATGATTATTATGCATTGCTTCAATTTTATAGAACTTGATATTCTCATTTTAGGTTGGCTTAACCAACATATTAAGTGTTTATCAAGATATTACTTGGATTTCAGGTTGGCTTAACCAACATATTACTTGGATGGTGTTGATCAAGATGTTAAATTCAATTTTACTATCCATTCTAGTTGCTATAATTTTAGTTATAATTGAGATATGAGCAACATTGCTCAAAGGCTCTACTGATGGCAATAAGTTGGAAGGAGATATGCCGGTTGGTATATTGTTTCATCCTTCTTGAAATAACTGAGTTTCTTATGCAAAGATTTATGGCAACCTTACTGAATCTTGTCCAACAATTGTTACGACCATTAAGACTTATGCTGATATTGCTATTGATTTATTTAGGCTGTGATTTAGGACGGTTAATTCATTCTTATGACATTTACCTACTACCTTGCCACTCTTCACTAAAATTTTAACTGAGAGCATAGTTGTCACTTTATAGTGAATAGGGACGGTGTATTTGACCCAGGTATTAGCTAATGGGAATGATGATAAGTATAATAAAATTGAGTCACTTGTTGTTTTGATTTTATGCCACATTAGTCAAGTATGTTCTTTGAAGTCGATCATTCCACTCCATCTTATTGTGAGTTTCTCCAGTACTCGGTTTTAGATTTATGACATTGACATTTTTCATACTTTGCCAGTACATCCAAACCCATGAGTTATGTCTCTCTAAAAATAGAAGAAAGGCAAATGAAGATGACGGCGATGTGGCACTAAAGACTATTGAAACAAAACATGCAGTTCAGGAAAAAGAAGATAGACGTCCCCAATGCCCTTCAAATTTTGCCATTTGCGTCCACTATACCTACGTATTATGGTTCTTTATTATTAGCCATTCGCGTATCTTACCATTGCACTTATCATTTATTTATCAGTTTATTTTTCTTGAACACATGTAGCCTTGTTTTTAGGTCATCGCTTGTTATGTCTTATAAAGAGCTCATTATTGTAAGGTACCTACCACATGTTCTAGGGCTTTTAAACAAAAGAGAAAGAAAGAAAAAAGGAAGAAGAAAAAAAGGAAGGAAGAAAAATAACAAAATAGTAGAAGAGAGGTACCACATTCTTCAAATACTCTAATTATTCTTTTGTACAGGGCTACTGCATATTTTCCGCATTTTTGGCAATATAATTCACTTAGCTCATATGCTTCACTTATTTTAAGCTTCATTTATCTACTCATGAACCTCACTTATATTTATAGAGAGCTTTACTTTGCTCATAATCTTCATTTGAGATCTTTTATAACATTTGGGAGCATCTACTTGCTCATGTTCTTCACTTATATCATTTGAGAGCACTCATTTTTGCTCATGCACTTCACTTATATTATTTGAGAACATTTATTTGCTCACAATATTCACTTACTATTAGAGAGCATCTATTTATGTGATAATGATTTTAATTTGTGGATTTATATGGCAATCTCTACTCCTCTTGCATTATCGATCACTGAGACATCACTAGAACCTAGGGATCAATTGTTTTTGCAAGAGATTTTCTATTTCTTCAATCAAATCCTTCCTACCCCTCGTTATTTTCCAATGACCGAAATTATAAGACACCTAATATGTCAAAAATGTATCATAGTTTTATGAGTTTAATGATGTATTTTTGTTGTATTGCAATTATATAGTTTAATTTTTTGGGTTATTAAATAAACTGCCAGCCTACTGAGATCCTTTTATTTTGTGTATGCAGGAAAAACACTGCAAAAATCATAAATTCAAGTGTATTCAAAAATGTTCTAGAGGAGGAGTGCACACACGAAAGGGGGCACTAGCCGGGCCCCTGATTGGTCGGGCGACATAATAGGGTAGTAGAGGGTGTTGCCCCTTCTGCCGTCTAGGCATCCTAGGGCTCGACCACCGCCATCCCTTAGTGAGTAGATCCATAATGCCCTTGATTAGACCCTACTGATGTGGACATCACCACACACACCACTAGCCCAAGTCCTCCAACAATGCCCACAAGCTCAAGTACACCTCCTTAACTTGTTGGACCGATGAGAAGAGCTAAAGCTTTCAACGAGAGGTGAATCTTTTCCTTGATGCATGTTCACCTTATTCAATGAAGGCTTGTATACTACTTGATGCTTCGACATTATATGTGCTTAGGTACGATGGACCATCCATAGTGGAGAGCAAAGGAGCTAAAGAAGAAGCCATACCACCAAGTCAAGTCCCAGCTAGATACTCCAGAACAACCCTCGGATTCTCCAGGTCACTACTACGGTTGCTTCGGACCCTCAGGCATGATTGTTGAATACTCCCGACCCTAGACAGAGAGCTCACCTAGATACTCTAGGTTCTATTTGGACTATTTGCGCACAGTGATTTAGGGCCCATGGCCCATGTAAATGTAGTGGTTTCGGCCCAAGTCACTTAAGTGATAGGGGTTAGACTATAAATACCCCTTCCTCATGCCATAGTGAGGGCCAGACTTGATGATTAGAAATAAGTAGAGCTTTGTTCCTTAACCTAGGGTTCATCACTCCTAGGTTGGGCAATCCACCTTAAACCTTCTTTTCCTTTTGATTTATAAGGATCGACATGTGTCTCTAAGTGGAATTTGTGGAATTTATCGAGAGAGTTGTTGATTTAGTTCCAAGTCTCCAAAGGCTATCACATTGGTGCGTGTTTATTGGCTATTCTTATGCCCTATAGATATTGTATCCGGTCTATTCTAGGGTTTATTGAGTCCACAGGAAGAAAATGATTTGAGTAGAGATATCAGATTATCAATGCACCTAAATATTTATCCAAATTTCCGTCACTCAGATGGAAAGGTTCTTCTATAGGTTGATAAGAAGAAGGATGTGATCACCAGATAAGAGAGGTTGCCGACAAACACAAGTAACGGCTAGCAGGTAGCTAGCTAACCGGAGTCTATAGCAGATAGGTATGAAACCAGCAGGGAGGGATAGAGTAGAGTGGTCTCGTTATGTCTCGGGTCTATTCCAATTTATATAACCTAATCCTGAGCTTTATCTAAACTTGGGATCTGCCTCCCACTAACGATGTGAGCATGACATGGTTTCACCTAAGTGAATTACTCTAGTGTCACTATCCATCACCAAATTAAAATCTCACACGAGCACTTAGTCCTTCCAAGAAATTATGAACCTAAGCACCACGCTTAAGTAAGAACCCGCTACCAGTTACGATCATCACCTCTAGTCGATACTGCGTACGGCTGGAAACACCTAGGGATAAATAGCTCGAACCAGAATAATAAATACAAAATTTAAAGAGAGGACATTAGGATTACTAACATAAAGGAGAAATAGACTTTTATTGCTCAAAGACATCTGGAGAAGTACCTACAGGCCGGCCTCCTCGGAGAATGACTTCTCCTTCATCTCTCTTTCACTCTCTCTTTCTCTTCGTACATTGGAACTTTGGCTCGCAAGCCAACTCTTCCTCTTATGCTAGATTTGTTCCTCCGGTGTCACCTACACTACTCTACTAGAGCTACAAGTGAGGTGGCACCTTGAAGAGGAGAGGATGTGGTGATTGGTGATGATTTTTGAAGGAGTGGAGGGGAGATTTTTATAGGCCGGCCAACCCCCTCCACGTGGCAGCTCCTGTGGCAGGGCTGGCTGACCTAGTCTGAGCCTTGGGCCGGCTGATCCTTGATCAATGGTGGAGGTCGATCCCCGGATGGCGTGAAGGATTGCGACATGATTGGCTCTTCCCCAGGACATCTTGGCACGCACGAAGTCCCCTTGGGCGACACGGTAAGTCACTTGGGTATTTTTGGTGGACTGACTGACCTAATGGTTAGGGCTGGCTAACTTGGTAGTTAGGGCTGGCCGGTCCTCTGTTCTGGCCTAGCCTGGCGTGAAGGGTAGGGCTGGCCGACCTACCCAGAAGGGTAATCGGCGCCCCACTTTTTGGGCATCCAGTGATGGGTCGATGAAGCTCCACAGATGGCTCTTGGTGGTGATCGGTGAGTCTGGAAAAGGTCTTCCAAATGATGATTACCTTCTTTATTGTATTTTTGGTGTTACTCGGGAGAAATTCTTTATTTTTTTGCAAAATAAGTTGATGCAACAAAACATGTGGAAATAGATTAGTGTAGACGCTAATTTTTATAAAAAGTTCACAATACCTTGCCTTCTATGACAAACTCAGGGGTTAAATATCAACAAACTCCATATGAAAGGTAAAGGTCTATAGAGAAAAGTAAATTCTTCGAGAAAGCTTTTCCTTATGAGCCATTCTACTATTTGTGGAAACTTCGCACCTTCGAAGACTAGCTCTTTAATGATTGATTGGTCTTTGTGTAGTTGATACTAGCTTGAGTATCTTGGGACCCAAAATCTATAATATGGAATTTCAAGCGAGATGATCCTCTAAGTCAAAACGTCAACCCTGACCTCAACTCTTGAGCTACATTACCAAAAGAGGAGTGGAGTGATATGACTCTGAATAGCCTGAGACATCAACCCTGAACTCTTTCTAGCAATTAATGCACATATTGAATAGGGTGATATGATTTCCTCACTCTTTTCTTACTGAGCCGAAACATCAATCTCAAACTCGTCTCGGCAAATCAATGTACTGCTAAAGTAGGATGATATATTTCCCAAACTCTCTACGAAAGAGTCTCAAAGGGATGATTATACTTGACAATTCTATATTATACTCTAATACCCTACCTGCTCCATGTGCTTGATAATCATACATGCATGGCACATGAGGTAGGTGAAAACAAACAAGTATCAAAACATAGCTCTATCGTCGCACTTCAATAATAAGAAGCTCTTAGAACAAGCAAGTTTACAACTGGATGCACACATGGTCGGATGACCAAGTGCGAACACAATAGAAGCATATCAGCAACTTAGACAGTTGCAAGGTTAATAAATGCCATAAGGTGGCTAGAAAATAATATTAGAGTGATACCATCACCTTCCTGGATCGCTACCTGGGATCCCCTAAGCCGAAGCGTTGTTGAACATGATTCTTCTCGTAGAGAGCCAATTGAGTGGACAATCTGATCATAATAGTAGCAAGATGAGTACAAAAATTGTACTCTGCAAGACTTACGAGGAAAGTAATAATAGATGCACAAGGTATCAAAAAGGGATATCTGTGAACTATTTTGCATAAAACAAATTTCCACTTTTCATTACTCTAGATAGATATAAATTGACTACCAAAGTAGTTTATAAAATGATAAGCAAGCGTTCTCCCAAGACTAGTCCAAAGCTTCCGTCACCATCAACTTAAGACCAATCGACTCTTCCTCAACCACCCAGGAGGAAGTAATCACTAGCTTCTCTAAGTAAGGTTGGCAAATTTTAGAGTAACGTTGAAGTTGTCTAATTCGACATAGGTAATCCCTAAGTTGTCCATAACCGTGGACACAGCTATTCGAATAGTTCTAACCCTGCAGGGATGTACATCTTTACCTACACGTATCAATCGACTCCTAATGCCACCGGTTTGACACACTTCACGAGGTATGCTGGTGGAGGGTGATCGAATACAACCGTTACAATGCTTTCGAATTAGCTATGAGCCACCCTTACGGGCCATTCCATGTAAACATGTAGGACAACAAGGAATACATGTTCAATTTCATTTCAAATCAGTAGCACATTCATCAAGAAGGCATATTGAAATGGTTGCACAAGAGCTAAACAACTAACACATTTCATACATATAGCATACGGAAGGTTTACACATGGCTGCAAATTACAACGTCATAGCGGGAACTTACAACACATAATACACCCAAACATCACAGCCATTGATACATATGAGAGTGCTTAGTTCACTAGCTAGTTTACAAGCATAGAAGTCTAGCTCACGCCACAAAAGACATCCATGAGCTCCTAAGAAAAAAGAAAACAGCACACATGTTTGCTGAATTTAGTGAGATTCGCCACTCGAATCAGGGAGGTAGGCAAGGAACCAGCCCACTTCTTGAGGGATGGGTACTGGGCTCTGAAGTTGGGTGGCACCTCACTTGTAAGAGGTCAAAGGCTGCCACGGGAAGGCCTCGGGATAGCCAAGGAGATGCAGTGATGGGGAGCATACTGAGGTCCCATGACTCTTGTAAACATGATGGAGGGTGGGCGGTTTGGGCGCTCGAAGTCTCTCCGTGCCATCATGAAGTCAGAGGGGACATTGCGAGCCCTGATGTGCCTATCGATGATGGAGAGGGCTTCGCACAACTGATGATGATAATCATCTCGCTCATAAAGAGCGGAGCGGTACAGCATATGGGTGAGGGTCAGCATCGGTGCCGTCTCAACCAGGGTAGGATCTTCCTCGAGGATGTACTCTTGCCACAGGTTGGCGGTGTAGAGAAGGTGCTAACCAATGTAGAACTGGTACGGGGAGATGTTGAGTATCCCATACCACTCACGGAGACCACATATGGCATTGTATGACGTGGTTTGGACAGCCCCATCATAGCAGCCATCTCACCCTTCAAAAAGAAGTGGGCGAGGCAAAGGAGATTGTCCATAATGTGGTCGGATGAAGACGGAAGCGATTTAGTCTGTGAGTCCATAATCGTGGTTGTGCCGGTAGATGGTGTACTCCGACATAAATGGGTACCCGAGATAGGCGAGTATCTGGACGAGGAGAAGGCGAGCACCACCCACGTGAAGGCCATGGGAGGTACCCGGCCGCCAAAGTCACCTAGGATTCAGCTATCCTAAAGAGAAAGAGAATTAGCTTAAGATCAGCCCCAATTCATAAAACAAATGCAATAGATAAGGAAACTCAAATTTAGGATTGATGGGGAAAAGAAGAAAAAGGGAAATCTATTTATGATTTTTGTAATTTGTTTTTAGTTTTCACAAATAGTTTTCTTGGAGACTCTAAGTCCTTCAACTAACGGCCACTTGCAATGGTTTATCCTACGGTCTGTTTGGCTCTAATATCAAGCTATCAGGACCCCGAGTTCATAACCAACTCCTATTGCGATACGTGGTCTGAATACCCGAGAAACCGCCCAACACACCATACGCTTACCAAATGTCGTATGCCTTCACCGCTGGACGATCTGACACCTAACCAACCCACCATACGCTTGCCAAATGTCGTATGCATTCACGGTTGGTTAAGCCGGGCAAATACATGCTTATCGCAAGAGAAGTTGAAAACGAAATCAAGGTCGGTAAAGAACTAATGCTGCTCTCAAGCTTATTAAGCAAGGTAAAACCCTGAGATGGCAGCCCAACCATCTCCATAAGATATCACAAAACCCACGATATCTTGACCGCTAAGGATAAAGCTAATCCACACATCGGTATCGACATTTTCAACATCATAAAACTCACCGATACTAGGATCACCTGTAACAAGTTCGGAATATAATTCCGTAAGTACTTTCGTACTTGCAAGATACATTTGTAGGCTCATCCCAATTCAATTTCAGCATAGCATGGGTCAAGGAAGAAACACTAGCATTGTATATTGACATACACATGTAGACATGGCATGAACTTAATTGATAAGACAATATCCATATGTACCATCATGACCAAGTTTAATTTCAGATTTGAACATATAGCAATTTAAGCAAGAATTCTTTTGAACCAAATCTATGAGCAATTGAAATTAGACAAAATTTCAAAGCTAATCAACCATCAAGTCAAACAAGACAATTTGAGTTATGACTGAACCAGGCAAGGTTCAACCATTTATTTGAGCCAGCTAGACAAGGCTTGGTCTTAATTTCTGACTAACCAGACAAGGTTTAGCCAAATATGCAGTCGGGCAATGCAAGCAAGACGTGCCCAATGCGGGAGATGAATTGATAAGGTGTAAGTTCAGGGTTGGCCGACCGTGACTTCCCACCATTCTCAAATCATCCCCGCCGTGGGTGACTGGTAAAGCCGTATGACATCGGTGTCAACAGAGCGATTGTGGTGCTTACGGTCACCTTGTTCAGTGACCCATCTGTAGGTGACGGTACCCCGGCTCTCATAACTCACCATTTAGGGTTCCATAATTTTTTAGTCCAATTAAAAGATCACCGTTGACCTTATCACACAATTGAACCTAACCATGCTAGTGATTCGCCATCACATAACACATCATCATCATAGAATTGCATTCAAGTATTTCACCCCAATCACAAGCATAGCATAAAAAGGAATTAAAGGAATCTTGAGAACTTATGTATACTTGCCTTGCTGCGATTTATCAATATCACTATAATACTTGGCTTCGGTAAACTCCTCGTTGCTTGGTTCTACCAAAACAGAAACCTAGAATGCGGAAATAAAGCAACAACAAGAGTTTTCATTAAAATCAGCAAGTGCAGCAATCCAAAAAATGGATGATATGCATGCTAATATGTAGAGAATGTTCATACGAAGCTAAAGCAATTGGTTTCATCAAATTTGGAGACCTAGGGCTCAAGTTATGTTCTTCCGAAGATATGTGTCATCAAATTTTAGGGTTCATTGGACCTCTTTCCAAATTAAATATCATAGGGTGTTATATGGGTGGTGTTAGAGCTTTAAAACATAGCCTAGTTGCTAGATGATCATGTGATATCATATCTGAGACTTTACAGTGTTGGAATTTATCTCAACAGGACTATATTCAACAATAGGCCATTAAAGGCACTTTATGTATTTTGACAATTTTATAGCATGGTAACATGAATATGAAATATACCATAATACTCTATAGATTAAAATAAAATTAACAAAAAAAAGAATCATACAATTTGGGGTTCATATGCATTAGTTATGAGTCTTTGAAGATTAGTCCAAATTTTAGTCTATTCTACCATTTCTTCTGAATTTCGAATTGAGCCAAATCCTTTTCTTACCCAGTCCCCTCCTAATCTCAGCCTATGACATACTCTTTTCTCATTCTTTTTCTTTTATTCCTTCCCAATATATTACACATGGGCCCCATATGTCAGGTTATTGTCTCTTTTTTTTCTCTTCACTTTAATTAGCTCAGCCCATGGGATCCCATTGTGAGCTCGACGCTGGTTCAGTCCCGGTAAGGCTACATGGTGCAAGCGAAGGGGAACACCTGAGCGAGCTCTAGGGAAGAAGGGGAAGAAACTAACTGTCGCATTGCGAAGGGGAGCTCACCGGGATCCCATTTTGGTGCTCAAGTGCGGGGAAAGGAGGTGGAGCAGGGAGTTTGGTCAAAAATGGTGGCGGCAGCATCGGGTCTTGGTGGAGAGGGCGATGGCGTGTACCTAGGAGCAAACCAGGATATCAAGGAAGGCGAGGAGGGCCTCGGGAGTCCAAAACCGTGGTCGGTCGGAAGGGGGGGGCTTATCGGATGCGGGAATTTCGAAGGTGGCAGAGGGGTGACTGGCGACTAGGAGGACAAAGAATCTGAGGGCAAGTTTACGAAATAATCCAATTAAATTAGGTTGCGTGTCCACGGGAGTTAGGGGAATTAATTTGACAAAGAAACAGGGAGCGAGGAGCTGCCAATGGCGTTTGGCGAGGACTTCCCGTCGACGGTGGCATGAAGGCGATCAGCATTGAGGAACACAATTGAGGCTGGCTGTACAAAATTCAATTTAGCCTACCTGTGACTTCATCGAGGTGAGGCGAGTTGAATCAACAAGGAGAGAGGAGGGGAGAAGTTACCGGCCGTGTGGGAGAGAAGCAGTGTTGACTCGGCAGTTCGTCAGAGGGGCAGTGCCTATTGGTTCCGGTGCGGGCGTTCGTCTGTTACTCGTTCTTGGGTTCGGGCGGGCGTGGCGGAGAGCGCGGAGCCACAAAATGCGTTGGAGGTGCTGGGAACTAGAAGAAGGGACCGAGGTGAGGCACCAGCGTCTTGATGAGGAAGCTCGGGCGCGGTGAGTGCACCTGGCAGGAGAAGAACGCCAAGTGTGGGGAGAGTCTGCTTGTGGGACTAGAGTGTCAGCGAGAGAAGAGAGAGACCAGAGCAGAGGTGGGCAGAAAACGGCCTCAACTTGGATAAGGGAGAGATGGGCCACCTTTGGGCCAGCCTGTTTAGATTAGGTTTTATTATTTCTTTTTTGATTTTTAATCCCTAATTTGAATTCAAATGGGTGTAGCTCTCTACACGGCATTTCAAAAATTTATAAAATTCCTGAAGGTTCCTGGGGAGGCATACTTGCTACTGTAGTTTTGTGAAGTCAGTTAGGATAATTTAACTGCTACCTTTAGCTAGGATATGAAGAGGACTCAATATAAATGTTAACTATAGCCATACAAATTATTGCCCAAGATTTGTGGAAATTATATTGAGAGTTCAGGAAGATATTTAATATTTGAATGTAAATTTTTGTAAAAGTCTGGCCCAGTAATATTTCTTAATCAGCAAATTGCTAGTCTGCCTTATTTTGTCCATTAAGCCAATATCCTCTCATTTCAAATTTGTAGTTAGAACTTCTTGAAATCTGCCCTAGATGTCTTGTAAAGTACTTTGAACTCCAAAATATGCTGGTAAGGGGTTTAGTTATCATAAGTTTCATGAATTCATAAAGGTGGTTCTTAGGTCACATGTTGAAGGTTTTAAGTTCATGGGCATTGTTAAATGATCTATATGATGACATGAAATACGAAAGTTCCAGTTATATTTGTTTTGGAACTCCAAAAGCTCTACTTACAAGCTTACAAGAAATGGGTCATTACACCTCTCTTCCCCTCTCCTCTTCTACACTCCTTGATTCTAGGTTTTGCCCCCATTGCTTTGGTTAGAGTTTACCCTCTATAAATTGGTATTAGCCATGGCTAAGCTTGGCAATATTCTTGTGCTTGCATAGAGATGTTATGGCCTGGTATTTAATTGTGCCTAGATGAATGCTCTAGTGCTTACTCATGGCTTCTTGATGACTATTATGCTCATTCCAGTGTATATGTTCTTGCCATGTCTTGATTATCTAGTTTTTCCTAAGTGACCAACTATGACTAATTCTTGTGGCATTTTAATTTGGTAAGAACAGATGCTAACTTGGTTCTTTATATAAAGAGCAGATGTTGCCTTGATTTCGCGTATATATGTCAGCTTATTAAGCTGAAAGAATAGATACTACCTAATATATATATCCTTCTTTTTGTGATGATTAACTCTGAGAAAGGGGATAGAGAAGGGTAGAATATGATAAGAGCAGATACTACAACTTAGATGCGTACAACCCTGTGATGTAACTAGATTCTGAGGGCCATTTCTCTCCCCCATCCAAGTCTTGATCCCTTGGAGATGCCTCCATGAATCCTTGCTCCTTTTCTTCCTTATGCTCTGGAGGTATCCTTCTTCCTCCTTGTTGTCCTTGGCGACTGCTTGCTCTGGATCTTGGTTTCTATGCCATAACTCTCTTGGGGTGTTTCTTATGAACCTGATGGTGAGGTCTCGATGGTGGGCTGTTATCACCTATGCTGTACATAATGGTTGGTCTGATCTCTAGTTTAGGCAGGGACCTTATGTGTCTCTTTCCTTTGGTGGCAAGGCAGCCACCTCCTACTTGCTATGGTCGGCTATGTTGATCCTTTTTGCTAGTGTTGGCCACTAGATAACCATAGTAGTCATTTTATTGGACTTGGCTGACTTTTATCCTAAGGCTTGGACTTTGGTCAATTATAGAGGATGTTGATTTACACTCCCTCAATGGATGGATTGATGTCTTATCTCTTGAACAGATTTTTTTCTCTTTTTAAAACCCCTTTCCAAAACAGATTTTTGTTAGAGGCATTGTAGATAAGTAGTTATGAAAAGAAAAGTAATTTCATTATCCAACTTCTTTTCTCCACACACTTAAATATATGTTAGATGAGTCAAATAAGGTCTTAGCCATGTGGCCTTTGGAAATTTTTAGAAAACATATTACTTTATCAAAATTATTTTTCAAAACCAAAGATAATTAGGTTCCACTTTTTGGTGCTCTTTTGCCCTCGTAATTAATTTTGTAGGTTAGGCGAAAATTTTCCCGTGGAACTATTACTTTTCAAAATAAAATCTTTCTTTTTTTGCAAAATTTGCCTCCTACAGCAAATGACACAACGACGATCTCAAACAAATATGTTTGAAGGTTCGATGAGTACCAACATTTTAAGGTTGCCTCCCCACAACTAGGACTAGTTAGAGCATCTCAAGTGAGCATCCAAAATTGAGCCTCCATATCCTCATACAAATGCCCATCCAAAAAGATTCCCTCTCCATATTGACCTCCCACTCCAACAGCATATCCATATATCACCCTCCATATTCTTCTCCTATTTTTTAATAATATCCTATAACTAACAATAAATTTCTGTTTGATATATTTGTAACGGTTATATTTCGAACGGTTATTTTTGTAACGGCTATTTTTTAACGGCTATTTTTTAACAGCTATTTATCAATAGGTAAAATCTAAACGGCTAATTTTCCAATGGCTGCTTTTCCAACGGCTATATTCCAATGGCTATTTTTCCAGGGCTATATATGCAAGTCCATTTGCCATTCCTGGCAGTGTCTCTTCTCCCAGATTTCTCTATGTCCTCTCCCACACATCTTTCTCTCCTCTTGCACACCACAATGAGGCGTCGCAACCCCGTCAGGCAAATGATCATGGATTCATCATCTAACGATGATGAACTCATTGTTGCTACAACAATCATAGTGGACGATGAGATTAGCGGTCGAATGCTCCACGCCATGGCAGTTCCGTGCCGGGACGTCGTGTAATTCATCGCGATAGACAAGCCGGATATGCTGGACTATACCAAGACTACTTTTCAGAGACTCCTACATACGCTCAACTATCTTTCGTCGTAGGTTCATAATTACTGAATATTTGTTCGTCATTCTTGCTGATTCTCCCATCTCATTTTTTTATTTTCGCACAGGTTTAGAATGGCTCGTTCTCTGTTTTTTCATGTAGTGCAAGCTGTAGTAGAGCATGATAGCTATTTCGCTTAGAAAAGAAACAATGCTAGAATTATCGGGTTATCTCCTTTCCAGAAGATTACCACTGCATTTAGGATGCTCACTTATGGAGTACCAGTAGATGCTACAGATGAATTTATTCGGATAGGAGAAAGTACTATTATAGAGAGTATGAAAAGGTTCGTTAAAGTTATTGTTGAAGCATTTGGAGATGAGTACCTGAGATCTCCAAATACTTTCGGTACTGCTAGATTACTAGAAATGGGAGAGGCAAGGGGTTTTCGTGGAATGCTAGGGAGCATAGATTGCATGCATTGGAAGTGGAAAAAAGCCTGCAGCATGGCAAGGAATGTATACTAGCTATGTGCACGAGCCCACAATTATTCTTAAAGCTGTTGTTTCACAGGATCTTTGGATTTGGCACGCTTTCTTTGGTTTACCGGGGTCTCACAATGATATCAATGTTCTGCACATTCCCCCTCTGTTTGCAAAGCTGGTCGAAGGACAAGCTCCAGAAGTGAAGTACACCATCAACGGTCACAACTATACAATAGGCTATTACCTTGCAGATGGCATATATCCATTATGGGCAACATTTGTGAAGACAATACCATCTCCGCGAGGGAATAAGAAGAAACTTTTCTCCCAAGCCCAAGAAGCTACTAGGAAGGATGTGGAACAAATATTTGGAGTTTTGTAATCTCATTTTGTCATTGCTCGTGGTCCAGCAAGGTTTTGGGATCAAGAGACACTGGGAAAAATCATGACAGCTTGTGTCATCATGCACAACATGATAGTTGAAGATGAGCGCGAAGGACCGAAAGACTACAATTATGATCATGTGGGAGATAGGGTAACAGTTTCTCATGAGCCCACCCCTGAGCTTTCTTAGTTCATGGAGTTTATTCAAAGTAATCATGACATAAGAAATAGAGGTGCCCACTCTCAGCTTCAAGATGATCTGATCGAGCACCTGTGGCAAGTGTATGTAGAGTCCTAGTTCTATTAATTAATGAAGTTGTAATAATTTAATTCAAACCTATCAAGTAGTGTTTAAATTATACAATGGTATAGTGTTTACGCAATTCTTTCTTAATTAATGTATGCATTTCCTTCTGTTGTACCTTCCACGACCTCTTTCATAATACAAATAGTTCACACAAGTAGTAGCTCATACAAGAAAAGTTTACAGAAATAGGAGGTCATACAACGAATAGTTCACACAAATAGAAGCTCATGTAGTACTGTTGTACTGTCGAGCGATGATCTCATCCTGCAAGCTTAGCTAGTACTGTTGTTGTGGTCCAGTCATGCCGCTAATATCCATGCTCATAATCCTCTCTTCCTCACTCCTTCTCTGTTGATCTAACTTTCGTTGTTCTATTGCCATCTTTGTTGCTTCAATTTCCTGCTTTCTTTCTTCTAGTGCGAGCATCTTTTCTTCTATTGCCATTGCTTGCTCATAGCGAGCTTCGTTCACCACATCTTTCTTCTCTTCCCTCTCTACCTTCTTTGACCAAACTTTGTCCAATGCCTCGTCGGATTTGTTCTTTTTCAGCCTTCTTACCAGTTGGTCTACACAAGGGATAATGTTCAGGAGTAGAAGCCTCAGCTTCATCATCATTGGAGGTTCCACCTGGAGAAGAAGAGCCCGGACTTGAGTTGGAAACCGTCTTATGTTTTTTCTGAGATAACCTTGAAGTCCACTTTGGATGGTGCTCTAGGACTCTCCAGCAATGTAGCAATCCAAATGATCTCCCTTTGGTATCTTCTGCCTGGTACAAAGTATATGCCTGGACAATCTGCAAGTGAATATGAGTAACTATACTACTGACAACATATAAGAAGTTACAAACAAAGTAAAGAGATAGTTGTATACCCTGTCTTGAGTTGTCATCCCGCTTTGCCTTCTATTCTGAATCTAGTCAGAACATCCACAGAACTTGTTAACTTGTTCTTGAATAGTTCCCCAATAGTTCGAGAGAGAGTTCTGATTGCGTACAGATTCAAATTGTCTATTCTCATGATAGTAGTGATGAATGCTTGCCCAGTAGGAATCACGAGATTGTTCATTGCCAGTTGTTGCATCCAAACTAGTATTAAGCCATGCTTGTATCAACAAGTCATCTTCTTGCTTGGTGAAATTCTTGGATCTCTTATTGTTGGGTCTAATGGAGACGACAGGTTCTCCAGTTTGCGAAGGTTGCTCTCCAATTGGGCTAAAATTTTGACTATCTTCCCAACTAGCGCCATCCAATCCACCACTCAACGAGTTAAAATAAAAACCATCATCCATTGGACCACCCTGCTTTAACATGAGTAACTTAATATGCATATATATCACAACACATTCATAACTAACTTAATAGAATGATCAGCAACTATCACAACACAAGCTAGTACAATGTTCAGCACATATAGTCTATGACATCCAAGCCTAGTATATTGTTTACTACATAAAGTCCATAGTCCATAGAACATACAGATAGCTAATAAATTGATCGATACATAAAGTCCACACCAAACAAATAGCTAGAACTAGCCATCACTCATCATAATCATACAAAACACTGTCGTACCCGTAATCATGAGGAGATGGATTGATACCCCCTTCCTCGTAGTAATCCCAATAATCCTATTTACCACTGTCGTCACTCACGTAATCACAAGGGATAAGATCAGCGGGGTCGACGTTGTCTTCATCAGGAATTAGTCCATCTTTTTGAAGCATACTAGTTGATTCATGGAGAGCTTATCAATCCTCCGTGCTAGTTGCTGAGCTTATCAATGCTCCGTGCTAGTTGCTCAATTTGAACTAGGACATAGTTGAGATCATTGTTGATGGTATTCGACATGGGAGAGAAGAAATCGTTGGCAATTTTCTTACAGTCATTTGAGATCACATCTAGTTCTTTAATGGTCCATGCCCAACCTTCACTAATTTTCCGTGGATCCTTGTCCATCACTACACTATCAAAATACAACATGAGCATGCTACTAATAATTTATATTGCACTGTACTAATAGAGATTTCATCCTATTCTAATAATTATCTGCGGATCACTAAATGTTCTAAATTCATCATCACAAGATTGCATGCTATTCTAACAATTACATTCTATTCATACAAAGTGCACATAATTTTGGTTAATAGAGCAACAACGAAAACTAAAATTACACTACTATCATACAGAACGCTTCAATTCATCACATTCTACACAAATCAGTTTTTCAATTCCTATTGAATTTCTCCAATCCCCAATCTCTAATCCCTATTTCCTATTCCATTATCTCATTTTCCTTAAATTCCCCTCCCCCACATTCTTATCCCCAGGCCACCCTGCCCAACCGCATCCCCTCCCACCCCCACATTCTTCTTCCCCACCGGCCCCCTACCCCGCCTCCTCTTCCCTCCAAATTCCTCTCCCCTGGCGATCCCGTACCCCGCCTCCCCTCCCCCCACCTTCCTCTCCAATCCCCAATCCCTAATCTCTCCCCCGACGCCCCCGTCAGATCCGGCGACCACCCCAGCCGAGCTCCGTCGCTACATCGTGTTCACCACCAAGCAGCGCTCCACCGCTGGCCCCTCCCCTGCCGGCCACCACATTCATGCAGCGCTCCACTAGCTCCTCTACTGTCCACCAAGCAGCGAAGCCCCCTCCACAGCTGGCCTCCTCTACCGACGGCCCCCTTCCTCGCTTCTCCGATGTCGTCGCCAGCCAAGACGATGTCCGGCAGTGGCTACTCCATCCGCGGCGACCCCAACCCTCCAGATCCGTCCCGGTAAGCACCCCTCCCCCCGTGCCCCTCGCACCCCATCCCTCTCTCTCCTCAGGTCTTGTCTCATCGTGTTCTTCTTGTGCAGACGGCGGCGGGCCAGATCCAGCGACCAACCCGGTGGCAAACCTCCCCCCAGCTCCTCCCCCAACCACCCGAGAGAGAAAGAAACAGAGAGAGATAGAGAGGAGGGGCTACCAGCGAGATCTGGAGTGGCTGGCAACGCGACGTCCGGGTGGCAGCAGTTGAGGGATGGAGGTCGGGGGAGACACGCTAGATTTGGCGTTCGGGAGGGGCTGGATGGAGTGTCCTCCAAAGTAGCGGGTGTGATGGCGTCTCTCCTGGGGGCCCTTTTTTCGTCTCTGACGCGCTACTTCGGGATGGTGGGCGGGATGGCGTCCCACCTGGAGATGCTCTTAGTACTCGAAGATTAGCTATAGACAGATGTATAGGTAGAGGATACCTTAAAATGTAATTTTCTTTCTTTTCTTCTTCTTTATTATTGTTGCAATAATCGTATATTCCAATAGTTGTAATTACATCACTTGTAATCTTTCTTTTATCCCTTTTTCTTATATAGTTTGTATTCGAACAGTGTACATGTTGTACTTATCATTCAATTGAATTGTATTTCACATTTCCCATGTATGTGCATATGTGTATGAATGAATGTTTGCAATGTATGAGATGTATGTAGAGAACACTAATCCAACTAGCACTAGACAGCAATGCGACATGACAAAATCAACACAACTAAGCAGTGCAAGTTGTGCCCACATTCATCTCACATCACTGCTAACTAGAATTTTAAAGATTAGGGTTCTTACGATGCATGAGATGATATAATCAATAGCAAAAGTTTTAAATCATACTCAATTTTGTTAACAGAAACACTAATCAAACTTACAAAAACCGAGATGTTACAGAGTACCCCAACAAAGTTGTAAATGCTAGTTGATGTTGTAGATGTTGGCACAAAGAAGTAAAAGGGAAGGAAAAAGTAAAAAGTTAGAAAAATCAAAAATCAAAAAAAGAGAAAAGGTCCTAGACGCATCAATCATTAGATGATGGATATGTAAGTGTTTACAATTGCAGCCTACATACATTCGTATAATACCAATATAGATTTCATGCATATACAACATGACACGTTGTATAGGTAGATTCATGATCAGCGAAGCGAGAAGCCTCAAAGAATCTATCAGCTTCATTAACTCACACATTTCCTTGACACAAAGTATTAATGCAAACGAAAGGTTCATCGAGGACTACATCATACATGTAATTCTCATGAGCCACAATAAGAAGTTCATACTTTTTCACTTCTAGAAGGGGTATATAAGGCCGCTGCATTACTTTCTATACTTGTTGATTTCTACTCTATGTGCAATGGCATGAGCCTGTAGATACCATAGGATTCTTATTGTCCTTTTACCAAGAGAGAGTAGAGCAATATACACCAAAAAAATCCAACCTGAGGAGCAAGAACCAATATAAAAATATCAATTGGTTACTAGACAAGTAAACAAATTTCCTAATTATATAACTATATTGCAGGTCGTTTAAGGCCTAGTTAAAAAATTTATATCACAAAATGGGCCTACATTGTGTATCGGTTGTAGGAAGGAGAAGGCGTCACAGCCAATAAGTTTAGCCACAACTATGAGTTGTCGGTATGTATCTGGTGCTACACATTAATAATAGATCAAATTTCATAATTGTAACTAACCAACTTATGTGACTTCTATGTATGCTACCAATGGATCTCATTATCGGCAATTTAACCAACTCAAATTCATTGGCGTGTAAATAATTGTTATTATTTCTCAAATTATGTACACGCAAGGCTATAATCTTCACGTCGATAGGTCCACCCATTGCGACGACAATGCTGCCACAGCTGGACCTAGTAAAGATTAGAGGAATCGCCGCTTCCTTCTTGGTCAAAGACGTAATCAAATGTGACAGTGAGTTCCACTACAAACCAAGAGACTAATTGTTCTATGTAACTGCAAACATTTGGATTTTGTTTATTAGGAGTTGAATATACTTTCTCTCAAATTCTATGTAACTTGATTTCGAACTAATGGTTCTGAGATGTATATATGCATGTGCGAATGGTTCTGAGATGTAAGTATGCATGTTGAGTGGTTCTGAGATGTGTGATTCTAGATGTGTTAGTTCATATATGAATGGATGTGGTTATGTGAATTTATGTGTTTTAGGACAGACCAGAAAATAAAATTAGCCCCACTATTTCTTTTGATATCACAAATAGTTCAAACTATCAAACCAACTGTGATATCCACTTTTAATCGTCTAGTAAAGAAATTGTCTGGAATAATTGGTTATCTCAGACGGTTCATCGGGTAAAGCGTTTAAGATAGCATATATCTTCACAATGGTTGAGTTTCGTGAACCGTCTGAAATAACCATATATCCCAGACAGTTCTTTTCCTGAACTGTTTAAGATATTCTTATCGTAGACGGTTGGAATACCATTAGAGATGTGGTATATTTTCTGAGTTTTACTTATAGACTTTACACTAAACCATCACGTTTTTTAACCGTCTGTGATAGACTATTCTGTAACAATGTATAATCATGTTATTATAATGTACGACTGTTAAGAGCTTTTAATACACGGAAGAAGTTAGATGACAGGTCGTCGGTTACACTATCATCATGTTATTATAGAATCCGACTCTCGAGAGCTGGTTGCATGTTTTGTTAATCTTGTCATCTTGTCTAAATATAAGGACGCTAATAATGCGGCTCATACTTGTGCTAAGTTTGCTTGTAATTCGTCTTTGCTGACCGTTTGGGTAGCTTCTTGCGCTCAGTTTTTTGTAACCTCCCTTCGAGTTGGAACGTATTCAATAAAGCTATCGACTTTCGCTCAGAAAACCATTAAATCTAAAAAATTAAAAATATATATGTACTTGTAAATTGAAAATATATAATTTAAAATTAATAATTTGTGAGCTCTTGCAAAGTTAACATCAAATTTGGAAGATGAAGTCCAAACATATGGTCCTAACTGTAATTACTAATCATTTTTAAAATATGTATTTGAGGCCCTCTTCGAGCAAACACAGAAAAAAGTTTGATATTAGTCTGAAACTTCCTTACATAGCACCATGTCATCTAAATTATTTTAAATTTTTTAATAAAATGCTTTATATTTTACTCTTTGGTAATATACTCTATCACGTGTCATTTACACGTGGCCGCGAACTCCACCTGTCCTAAACCTTCCTAAACCTTAGCTCCGCTCTCCAGTCTCCGCTTCGGCGCCGATCTCCGACCTGATCAAGAACGTTGCCGATCTCCGACCGCTTTAGCTTCTGCGTCGCCGGCCCGTAATTTGGCCTGCATTCTCTAAGCCTTTTTTTCTCGTTTTTGCTCTCGGCTGACGGCGCCATCTCGAAAATGTTGGTGATGATTTCAGTTGTGCTTGATATTTAGGGTGGAGGGTTGGAAGGATGCTTCAGCCACACCTCCAACCTCGGCTTCGTGCTGCTCGCGTTCAGGCTCTCGCCGCCGCCGCCATCCTCTCCCCGTCGCTGCTTGCGTTCAAGTTGTCGCCGCCCTTGGCGCGCGTGCATCGCTCCAGTTGTGCCCGCCGCCTTCGGCTCCCTGGAGTCACTCCTCGTTGAGGACGCCGTCACCTTAATTGGTTCCTTATCCCCTGGCGAGTATGTTTCATATATGCTTGATTCGTGGACATGCTGATCGATATAATTTGAGGAGAATAAATTGAACTGTCCCAAAAGTAAGAACTAATTAAGACTGAGTTTTAGAAATTATTGTGTGTAGAGATTCAAGTCGTGAGATTGATCTCAGATTCATGCATCCAATTCTACATTCATTTGACAAATGAGAAATGACATGTGGAAATTTTCGTGTATGTAGTAGATACTTCTATCAGGGCTATAGCAGATGTCTCCCTGTGATTGTTCATTACATGCACCATCCTTTTGCACGGCTGATGTAACTTATTGATTTTTGAAACTCTTTGCAGGTTAATAATATGGTTACCAGCCTACTGTTGTTTTAGCTAGCTATTTGTTTTATTTTATCTTTTCAAGTTGTTGTTCTGAGTGGTTTCCACTTCCCAGTTAATTTTGCAATGATAGAACCTTCTCTTTGCTGTTTCCAACTTGGTTTGTTCTTTTTATTAGCATTACCCATGACATAATCCTTTATAGTCCTTCCATTTGAAGTTAGTCATGCTATGCAGATTCCATGAATTCTATTGAGCATGCAATTGTTTTACTAACGCTGAACTTAGCTCTAATAATGAAACCTTGCAAGTAAAAGAAGGGGAAAAGTACAATTTGTATCTTTCCAGGCTTGAGTCTTTTCAGACCCTGAGTACCTACTTCATGACATGGCCTGCTCAAGAGGAAGAGGACGACGTGGCTCAAGAGGAAGCACTGAAAGATAAGGCAGATATCCGAGTAGATTGAGGAGCCCAGTCTGCCTCTGTTGAAATTTAGTATTGGCTAGCAAAAGGATATCCTAGTGGACTATATCTTGAATCTCTATTCTGGAGGACCGATGTGTCTATTACCTGCAGTGAACGTGTGTTTTGTTTTCGAAACCAAGCATGTCTACTGCATTTCTACAGCTTCTGGTAGAGGCTAGCTAATGCTGTTGCTGGAAATGTGATAGCATAGAGCATTTTGCTGTGTCAGCAGCCTTGGTGATGAATTGTTCAGTGAATGTGCCATCCATTTCTTTTTTGTGTGTGTGTGGATTTAGTTTACTGCTTAAATTGGAACCTATGCTCTCTTAATGCTGAATCAAATGTTGTCGCCTTTGCCTGCCGTGAATGCTCGTAGCAATATCCTCGTGCTGTCACGCAAGCAGGTTTGCCCAAAGAAGCACCCGATCCGTTCAGGATACGCAGCGCACATAGCTGCAAACTGCAGTAAGCGAGCAAAGGCGAAATCACAAATAAGATACTTGCAACTGAACAAATGAACAGCTGCTTGGATTGCTGGTAACACATGCTGTTAGGAATCAGCCCCTCAGATCAGTATTACATGATATTTTTGCTTGCAACTCAGCAAAGTAGGTAGTGAGAATTTGAGATATGAACTTTTGTCTCCCTCACAGTTTGTGCATCCACCTTACAAAGCCAGTACAATCAGCAGCGTCTGAAACTACAAAGCCGCATCCAGAACAGATCATATAATGTACAAAAATTTGAAACAGTTCTTGCATCACAGGAAGAAGACGAGCACACATCAGACAAGCTAATTCACTGAACCATTGAGCTTGCAATTTAACTGAACATTACGTCCCACTAGTAAGCCTTCGGATTAAAGTCATACTCAGCCTGCATTAGTACGCAAAAACCCCACATCAAGCCATGGAGATCACTGACGCCGGCTGTGGCAGTAGTTGGCAACTGCAGCTATCCATGGAATGAGACTCACTTGCAGTCGATCGAGAACACCTGAAGAAAAGAGAATCGAAAAAAACACCTGAAGAAAGTACAACCAGAATTAGGAATTCATTTCTATGAGTAAAGCCAGAACATATGAAATGTCAGGAACATTAATATCGGCCCCCTATTAACCACAAGAGCAATTCATTTCTGACGGGTTTGATGCACGCCAATTTGGAGACAACCTCTCTAATAAGATCAACATAGGAGACTAATACCAATCTATTGATCTGAAGAACAATTCATGTCAATTGGAGACTAAGGTGGCGCACACGCGTACCAGTTCTTAACGGACACAAGGCAGCGCGCACGGAGGGGCGACGAGGGGAGTGGCGGCCGGGTTGAACGTGGCATCGTAGCGAGCAGCTCGGGAGACGGGAGCCGAGCGCCTGGGACGAGGAGTCAAGCAGCGGCCAGGGCGAGCGTGCCCTCCATGGAGCGCCGCCGGGGACAGGGAGCAGCGGTGAGCGGCGGCCTCGGCGGCGGATGCATTTGTGACCTAGCACGGTTTAGGCGCGGAGATCAGGTTGGGCCGCATCGGGGTTGTTGTGCTGGACCAGGAGATGGACGTCCTCCGTGATAGCGTCTAGACCTGGACGCTGTTCAAAATAGCGTCCAACACTGGACGTTGTCTAGGAGAGCGACCTTCCTAGTTTTCTAATTCTTAGTTTCCTTCTCCCACTTTTGTAATTCAAAGTTCTAAATCTTTGACTTTTTATATATTTTTAATTATTTATATTGCATACATGTAAATTATTTGTGTAGTTTATCTTTAAAAGTACTACCTTAACATCTACACTTATTGAGTTTTATAAATATAAAGACGTATTTTAGAGACTATGTCCGTATCTAAAATATTATCTTTTTATGAACTGGATGAAGTAGCAGGGATTGTCCAAACAGAGCAATGCTTTGATAATACGGAATCATCTAAAGCACGGAAAGGCGTAACACTCAGAGTAATTTAATCCATCACCAATACGGAGAGTTGTAGGCTTGAAGAAGCGGCGACTCTATTCGTTCCAGCTCCAATTAATTATCAGTACAGCTAAATATTTGCAATTTAACCATAAATTTTAAAAGAATTTAGAATTTCCCACACTTACACCAAAAAAATCAAAGCTATATGTCTGGATCATGAATAACTTGACATAATTATGTACACTACAGATCTCATATACATATACGTGCAACGGTGTGTATATATTTCAGTTTAGCACGAGAAATGCATATCCACATCTAGTTGGAGGTCTTGGGCTTATCGCGAAATTTCGCTTTAAGATTTGTATTGATATTATGCCATAAATCTACAAACTCACTCCCTCTTTATTGTCCAGTCCTCTCGCTTCCTCTTTATCTCTCTTTCACTTAGCATGGTGTACAAGGTGCACTTCACATGGGCTTTTGTATGTTTCAAATACATATTTGAACAATTTTGTGGTTCAATTATTTTTAAAATTTTGGAGCATTTCGTGGTTTGAATATGTTTAACATTTTGGAGCATTCACTATGTTTCGGATCTAGATCAAAGAACAAAAAGGAAGTAACGGTTTCAAATCATCCCCAGCAAGCATCTCCTTGGTGTAGTAGCTTAGAAAGAGTTCTTGCAGAGGTTGGAGAGTTTCTTCTCAACTATATATTTCTGGATCATAAAAAAACAGGTGGCTAATGATCGGCTTGCCCGGTTATTAAGGGAGGAAAAATTAAAATGGTATCAATGCGAAAAAGTACAATACCTACTTGAAGGTGATGACAATACAAAGTACTTTCACTTAATGGCTAACGGCAAACATCGAAAGTAGCGCATCTCCGTCTTGATCAAGGTGATGCAAAGATTACTAGCAGTGCAAATCTAAAGGCATGTATAAGTAACTACTATAGGGGCCTCTTTGGCCAACTAGAAGAGAGCAATTTCTCTATGGATGAACATTGGCGGGATGATATATCACAAGTGTCCTTGGTGGAGGATGTGGTCCTGACGACTTCTTTCACTGAGAAGGAGGTATGGGATGCCATGTTCCAAATGGAGCACAATAGGGCACCTGGGTCTGATGGATTTCGTACTGAGTTCTACCAGACATTCTAGGATGTACTCAAAGAGGATCTCATGGCCATGTTCTACGAACTATATGCTTGAAATTTACCTTTATACAGTCTTAATTTCGGGATCATTACCCTCCTACCAGAAATACAAGAAGCCAACAAAATACAACAATATAGACATATATGCTTACAAAATGATTGGTTCAAATTTTTTACCAAGGTAGGAACAAACAGAATTATCTCGGTGGCAAAAAAGATTATATGACCTACCCGAACAGCTTTTATGCTAAGTCGTTATACCATGGATTAAGTGGTGATCCTTCACGAAACAATCCATGACATGTGATACTGTGGCTCATGATCTTCACGAATTGGATTGGATAACTAGAAAAGCCTAAATGGAATCCCACCCCAACAAACCCCAATAGGAAAGCCTTTGGGAACTAGGAACCAAATCAACAATCCTCTTGATTGAATGCCACGTTTACCACTTGGAGGCACGCGCCAATTCGTACAATCCACAAGGGAAAGCAAGGCCTAATGGTGGAACTCCAAACCTAGAGGGATGAAACCCTAGATTAGGAGCAAAACTCAACTATGTTCTAAACAACAAGTCTAAAAATCCTAATTAATAGGGAGTACGGTATTTATAGGTTAACCCTCCACTTAAGAGATACATGGGCCTTGGCCCGTTTTCTGCGCGCAGGCAGATCCGGACTATCCAGATTGGGGCCGGACAGTCCGGGCGTCCGGAGGGTCCAGGCTGCAGTCCGGGTCTTCCAGAAAAGATCCGGACCCTCATCCGGACTGTCCGAGTGGGAGGTCCGGGCTTTCCACAGAAGATCCGGACCTTCATCCGGAGGGTCCGGGTGGAAGGCCCGGCCATATCCAGAGGGTCCGGGCCTCAACCGGACAGTCTGGGCCTTCCTTCTCAGTGAACGTCCGGAAGGTCCGAGGCAGCAGTCCGGGCGTGGTTGAGCTTGAAGCTTGGAGTCCCTCCCTCGGTCCCGTTGTCCTCCACCTTGGATAATCCTTCGCACCTAATCATGCAAAAGGTCAGCGCATTAGGTAGCATATCATTTATGTTCATGCCAAATGGAAAAGAACCAAGGAGAAGATTCACCTCATGTTGGGTTTTGGTTCGAGCTCGTGTCATTGGCCCAACAAGTAGAGGTGGGCTTGAACGTGAAGTGGTGTTGTCCATGGTGATGCCCGCATCATTCCCCCTTCTTGAAAAGGAGTCGACCTCAACTCCAACTCATTGTAGCCATGGAAAGGTGAAAGATCCGAGATGTTGAAGGTGTTGCTCACCGAGTACTTGGACGGTGGAAGATCAATCTTGTAGGCGCTGTCGCCGATGCGTTGAAGCACTTGGAAAGGCCCATATCCGCGTGGCATGAGCTTGGACTTGCGTTCTTCAGGAAAACGCTCTTTGTGGAGGTGAACCCACACAAGATCACCGGGGTCGAACATCATCCTTTTCTTGTTCTTGTTGACCTTATTGGCGTGAAGAGGAACTTGTTGTTCAATTGTGGCTCTTGTCGTCTCATGGAGCCTCTTGATGAAAGCGGCTCGCTCGGAGGCATCCATGCTGATTCGTTCGTGTAGCGGTAGTGGAAGAAGATCGAGTGGTGTAGAGGGGTTGAAGCCATATACCACTTCGAATGGGCTCATGCTTGTAGTAGAGTGTACCGCGCGGTTGTAAGCAAACCCTATATGGGGGATGCATTCCTCCCACTCTCGCAAGTTCTTCTTGATCATGGCTCGAAGGAGTGTTGTGAGAGTGTGGTTGACGACCTCGGTTTGTCCATCGATTTGTGGATGGCAAGTTGTGGAGAAGAGAAGCTTGACTCCCAACTTGGCCCATAATGTCTTCTAAAAGTAGCTTAGGAACTTGATGTCGCGGTCGGAGACGATGGTCTTGGGCACACCGTGGAGCCTCACAATTTCTCTGAAAAACAAACTAGCAACATGTGAAGCATCGTTGGTCTTGTGGCAAGGAATAAAATGATCCATTTTTGAAAGTCTGTCCACAACCACAAATATCGAATCTCGCCCCGTTTTGGTTCTAGGCAATCCTAACACAAAATCCATGCTAATATCCTCCCGAGGTGCACTAGGAACAGAAAGCGGAGTGTAAAGACCAAGGGGATTGAGTTTGGACTTAGCTTTGAGACATGTGATGCATTGTTGGACGAATCTCTCTACATCTCGTCGCATCTTGGGCCAATAGTAGTGGTTGGAAAGCATCAAGTAGGTCTTGTCCCATCCAAAATGTCTCATTAATCCGCCGCCATGTGATTCCTGCAACAACAACAAGCGCACGGACGACTCGGGAATGCATAGTTTGTTAGCTCGAAACAGAAAACCTTGATGAACATGATATTTCTCCCAACCCTTCCCTTCCTTGCAGTTAGTGAAAGGGGTAGCAAATTCAGGATCCTTGACATATAATTCTTTCAAACTTTCCAAACCCAAAACCCGAACCTCTAGTTGGTTCAAAAGAGTCATTTTGCGGGAAAGAGCATCTGCCACAATATTTTCTTTACCCTTTTTGTACTTGACTACGTAGGGGAAGGTTTCAATAAATTCAATCCATTTTGCATGTCCTCGGTTCAATTTAGCTTGGCCCTTAAGATATTTCAAAAATTCCTGATCGAAATGAATAACAAATTCTTTTGGCCAAAGATAGTGTTGCCACACTTCAAGAACACGAACCAAAGCATACAATTCTTTATCATAAACCGGGTAATTGGGTTGAGCTCCATTCAATTTCTCACTAAAATAAGCGACCGGTTTTCCCTCTTGCATGAGAATACCCCCTATACCGATCCCACTAGCATCACATTCAATTTTAAAACTTTTAGTGAAATTAGGTAAAGCAAGCACAGATGCCTCAGTTAAACGTTTCTTAAGCTCTTGAAAAGCATTTTCTTGAGATTGCCCCCACACAAATTCAATATTCTTTCTAGTTAATTCATTCAAAGAGGAGGCAATAGCACTAAAATCTTTGACAAACTGACGGTAAAAATTTGCTAGGCCATGGAAACTATGCACTTGACTCACGTTGATAGGGGTAGGCCAATTTTTAATTGCTAAAATTTTAGATTCATCTACCTCTATACCATAAGTGGAGACAACAAAGCCTAGGAAGACAAGTTTTTCTGTGTAAAAAGTGCATTTCTCAAGATTGGCAAACATGTGTTCATTTCTAAGCACAAGTAGAACCTGTCTAATATGAGAAGCATAATCATTCAAAGTTCTACTATACACAAGGATATCATCAAAGTAGACCACAATAAATTTGCTATGAAAGGTCGCAAAACATGATTCATTAAGCGCATGAAAGTGCTAGGAGCATTGGATAAACTAAAAGGCATGACAAGCCATTCATATAAGCCAAATTTGGTTTTAAAGATAGTTTTCCGCTCATCTCCTTCATTCATTCTTATTTGGTGATAGCCACTCTTTAAGTCGATTTTAGAGAAAATTGTAGCGCCACTAATGTAAGAGCCGGTATTAAAAAAAACTTTTCTTTCTCCTGCTGACATCAGCGGGGGCCCACCCGCTGACGCCAGCCGCCACGTGCGCGCCGCCCTCCCGCCCGGCCGCTTCGCCTCCTGCGTCACGCGGCCGCCCCGCTCCCCGCACGTGTCGCCGCCCCGCTACCTCCTGCGCGCGCCCCGGGGCCCCCCTTCTCCCTCGCACACGGCGCCGCCGACGCGTGCCGGCGCCCACGCTGGCGCCCATGCTGCCACCGCGCCTTCTCCCCGCTGCCCCGGTCTTTCTCTCTCTCCCCTCTTTCCCCCACGCGCTCCCTCCTCTCCCGCGTTGCCTTGCCGCTCGCCGCCTCTACTGACGCCGACGCCGCCGCGCGCCATCGCCGTCGGGAGCTCCGCCGCCGATGCCATCGCCGCCTCCTCCTTCCTCGCCTCCGGCCGAGCTGTCGTCGTCTCCTCCCCGACCTCGCCGGCGCCGCCTCGCTCCTCCTTCCTTGTCTCCGGCACCGCCGCCGCCATCGCCGCCGTCTTCCCCGTCTCCGGCCACGCGCTGCCGTCGCCTCGCTCCACCGACCCCGCCGCCGTCTCCCGCTGCCGCCTCCTTCCCCCGGCCGCCCGTGGTGAGCCCCGCCCCTCTTCCCTTTCCCCGCAGCCCAGCAAGGCCCGCGGCCCGGCCTCCCCGCCGTGGCCCGATCTCCTCCCCCGCGTAGCCCGCGAGGCCGGCCGGCAAGCCGGCCCGCTTCCCCGCCCCTGGTGGGCTGGAGCCAAGAACAAAAAAAGAAAAGAAAAGAAAGACCGAAAAGAAAAAGAAAAGAGAAAAGAAAAGAAAATAAAAACCCTAGGGCCCATTGGTCAGTGACTAGGGCTAGAATAGGTTAGGTATAAAAAGTATTCTAGGTTAATTTTTGTATTTAGAAAATGTAGAAAATCAATTAAAATGGCTGAAAATTTCAAAAATCCACTATAAATTCATATTAATTCAGAAATTACGAAAATTTTATATTTGGAATCAGTGCAACATGAAGTATCCATTAAAAATAATTTTGGTTATATAATTGTGCTGAAAATTTCCAGAATTAATTAAAATGCATTAAAACGTGTATAAATCGCTATAAATTCAATTCTTGCCCAAAAATTATGAAATTTTGCCAGCATAACCAATAAATCATATATTACCCCTTAAAAATATCCCCATATTATTTTGATGTCCAGAAATTAATTAATTGAGAAGAATAGCCAATTGATCATTAATCGGTCGACGGAAATCGTTAAAACCCTGATTTCCGATGCTCGCCTCAAATAGACCCGAACTTAATCACAAATGCTTTCAACTCTAAATGTTTAGCTATTGTTGTGTATCTCATATAAAATTCATGTAATGTCATATTGAATGCTTATTTATTCGTTTCTGTGCTTTCGTCGTGATATTTGTAAAACCCCAGAAACCGGCGACGAGGGAGTGGAGCCTCAGCAACCTGATTTCCTGAAATTCGAGGAATTCCCCAGTCCAGGCAAGCTGAGCTTGCGACATTGCCATACTACTTTCTTGCTATTATATTGATTGTGATATGCTCTGATTATGAATTGCTTTAGCTCAATTGCATGCCTTACGATGATGCTATTATCGTGTTTACGATTTAACTTGACGTGTCATCAATGTGAACCCTTAAGAATTAAGATGAGAGATGAGGGAGCATGGTTGGGTGGGCATCTGTACAATGTTGGAGTCGCTCGAGCCCTACGTCGAGTTTACTGGAGGTACAGCACGTGAACCCTCGCTCGATGCTCCCTGAAAAGCCGCGAGGCAGTTGGTTGTGTCAAGGACCATAGTTGATGTCTGGTTGGTGCCGCTCATGGTGGACTAGCTATTGTCATGAGCCGGACCAAGAGAATCTTTATGGGGTCATCAACCGATCAAGGTCTTTGTTTGTGAAATTAAACTGAATGATGCTGATCTGTAGGTCAAATCATGAGTTCCTGTTGCTGTATGATATCGGTCGGTTGGATCTGGTTATGGGTTGACTGATGTTAACCTGATCCAATATTATGATGAACTTACATTTCTCAGTGTTGATCGTGTCTACTAGCATGATAAGACTAATACCCTTCTTCCTGTTAATCTGATATGAATGTCATGTCCAAGCACTACTAAGTCTTGCGAGTACGTTTGTACTCATTGGTAGTTGTTATTGCATGCTTAGGAACAGGTGAACCCTCCCTCGGTGACTATTTCCCTGAAGACGATTGAATCAGTTATCTCTTCAGCTTTACGAACTTGTGGATTGATGTAGGGTATTTTGGGTCTTTTGAGATACTAGCTTGTATCTTAGGGTAAAATTGCATGTTTTCGCTGTTTATCTCTCGTACTTAAGGCCTTCGAGCCAGCTGTTTGTAAATTAAGTAATTGCCCAGATGTAAGGGATGTGTACTAATTATTTGGTAATCCTCCCTGTAGAGTTTGTGCAATGATATGCGAAGTTGTTTAACACGGCTCTTTGTACACAATGCGTGTATGGTTGAAGTGTGTGAAGAGACGGTAATGAGTTGGTACGAGTCTTCTGTACGAGGTTCGTGATCCCGAGTTGAGTGACCCGCCAGCTATGATGCGACTGCCGACTGGGCAGGGTGTGGACGTCAGTGTCGGGCCTTTGGGTGACCCACCTATCTGTGCTATGGCCAATTGGGTTAGGGTGTGGATACGAACGTCGGGCTCACCTCGTGATTATGATACTCGTCCTGGAAGTCGAGTATTAACCCACTATAGGGTTTCGGAATCTTATTTGGCTTACGGAATGGTATTCGTTTCTGGCCGGCTGAACCAGCAATGAGACATACGACCAGGTGGTCAGGTGGTGTTCGTATGCTGTGCTGGTCTGGTGTCGGACCTTTAACGGTGTATATACGCAAGGTAACGTGTATCCACATTAAGTGGTTGCTCGGTCTTTTACGGCGTACCGTACGTTAAGCCAGGTGCGATTCCGGGTCCCGATAACTAAGCTCATCAAGCATATCATCCAGCCTGGGAATAGGGTGACGATAACGCACGGTGATATTATTGATAGCTCGACAATCAACACACATGCGCCAAGAACCATCCTTTTTGGGAACAAGAATAACAGGAACGGCGCATGGGCTTAAGCTTTCGCGAACATACCCTTTGTCAAGTAGCTCCTATACTTAACGTTGAATTTCCTTGGTCTCCTCAAGGTTGGCGCGATAAGGAGGTCGGTTGGGAAGTGGCGCTTCCGGAATGAGGTCGATGCGGTGCTCGATGCCTCGAATGGGTGGCAGTCCCGCCGGCACCTCCTCGGGAAAGACGTCCGTGAACTCCTGAAAAACTCGAGAGATGGCACTAGGCAATGGGGGTGAGTCATTAGTCAAAACGTCTCCATCTTTGCACACAAGCACAAAGTGGAGCATAGGTGGGTCACTCCTCACTTCTCTCATCTCCGCCTTGGTAGCCAGCATCACTAAGCCTCCATTCTCACTCTTGCTCTTTTCTCTCATTTTGGGCTTGTGGCTTTCGCTCACCTTTTTGTGGGATTCACTCAAGATGACACTTTCTCGCTCACTTCTCTTCTTCACCTCTTGAATCCTTGCCAACTTTTAAGCATTGTCGGCAATGATTTGATTTGGTGTCATGGGGCGAAGCACATACTCCTTATGGTTCCACCGGAAGATGTATTTGTTGGTATGACCGTCGTGGTGTGCCGCCCGGTCGTATTGCCATGGGTGTCCCAAAAGGAGGTGGCACACTGTCATCGATACCACGTCACACTCCACTGTGTCTTGGTAGACTCCAATCTTGAAGAAGACTTGCACCATGAGTATCTTGACGGTGCCACTATCACTCAACCATTGCACATGATAGGGATGTGGGTGTTTCTTATACTTCAAGTTTAGCTTGGAACATAGCTCTTAACTTGCCAAGCTGTGACAACTTCCTCCATCGATTATGACCTTGATGGTTTTGCCATCGATTGCGGCCTTGGTTTGGAAGAGGTTGCACCATTGTTCAGGCTCATCTTGAAGTTGGATAGTGAGGATCTTCTTGGTGACGACGAAGGATGGACCCGCCTCAGTCTCACAATAGACCCACTCTTGTCCTTCTTGCTCAAATCTTGCCACCTCATGAATGGTATCAATTTCTCCTTCACTTGCCGATTCATATGCACCCTCTTCGGTGATCAACATAACACGAGCATTGGGGCACTCCTTTTGCATATGACCTCGACCTTGGCACTTGAAGCATACGATGTCTCAAGATTTACCCGTAGAGGCCATTGATGAAGCCATGCTTGGAATCGGTCCCCCTTTGGAGTAGGAGGTTGAAGGTCGGCTTGTGTTTGTTGAGGGGCAAACACTTGCACCCCCACCACCAACATAGCTCTCCGTCTTGGTTGTTGTAGCTCGAGGAATACTTCTTGTGCTTGGAGTTGGACGTGGAGCATATGGTGTGGTGCCTGGAGTGTATGAAGTAGCTCTTGGAGCGTATGTTGAAGTCTTGGAGTATCGAGCATCTTCTTGCACTTGGCGTTCCGCTTTGATGGCTTGGTGTACTAACTCCACGACAGTGTTGTAGGGTTGATAGTCGGTGATGCGCTTGAAGGGATGGTTCAACCCAGCCAAGAAACGTGCCATGGTTTGCTCTTCTGTTTCTTGGATGTTGGCTCGAATCATGGCAGTCTCCATCTCTTTGAAGTACTCTTTAACAGTTCGGCTTCCTTGCTTGAGATCTTGAAGCCTCTTAAAGAGGTCTCGCTTGTAGTACTTGGGTACAAAGCGGGCTCGCATCTCCTTTTTCATCTCTCTCCAAGTCATGACGGGTTGCTCCCCATGTTCTTCATACTGGTTCTAGACTTGTTCCCACCAAATGAGTGCATACCCATCAAACTGAAGTGAGGCCATGGCGACCTTCTTCTCTTCGGAGTAGTTATGCAGCCTGAAGACCTTGTCCACCTTGAGCTCCCAAGTGAGGCACTCCTCTGGGTCGGTGACATCGCCGGAGAACTTGGGCATGGTGAATTTGAGCTTGCCGAACTTCTCATCACCATCTTCATGGTGACCACGTCGCCCGTTGACTTCACCTCTTTGATGTCGCCGATGTCATGGTTCAGCTTGGGGACGAAAGCTCGAGTCTCCTTCCGAGGTCTCTTCTTGGTCTTCACTTCGCCTTTGATGGCTCCTTGACCTCCCGTGGCCTCGTGACCCATCGGTAGGGACTCGGGTTCGGGTTCTTGTTGATAAGTTGGGCGCTCGATGCCTTGAAGCTTCTCGTGCTTGAGCTCACCGAGCCGCCATCTCGGCATCGGTCTCATTGAGGGGTTCTTCTTCATCAATCTCCGCTTCTGAAAGTTGGCCTCGAAGAGCTTGGACAACCTCTCGCACAATGCTTGTTCTCATGACGCCCAACTGTTGGGTCATGTCATTCCTCAAATTCTCCACGGTGTCATGAAGACTCCGTTGGAGGGCCATGTGTTGCCCTCTTGTCATGTACTCGTCATTCCTATTGCCTTCGTGTGATCCTTCCCTAGACATGGTTAGCAAAGCACAAATATATGTGGAATATGCGAAAACTAGAACTCTCTCACCTTACTCACCACAAAAGTCCTTGCCTCCTTGGATTGAAGGATTGAAGGGCCGTGGAGGGTAAAGGTGACCCTCAAGAGTAGGTTGAAGAAGTTCCAAGTCCCAAAGCACTATCTCAAACAAAGCTTTTAGTAGATCTCGGAAAGGATTAGCACAACACACACATTAAGCAGTTGGATAATGAGATATTGCAAAAATTATTAATAATCCACAATAGAAACAATGCAATAAGATTTGATCTCAAAGGATATAAGCGAAGCACAAGACAACTCACGCACAAAGATATTGGGATTTGTGCAACCAAGAAATGAGCTTATACAAGAATGTTCCTAGTGAAGACTAGAAGCTCTTGTTGCACAAATACTAGGAAAGACGCTAGCTCGATTGCAAATTTGTAGGGCAAAGGATTTGTACACTTGACTACTCTCCCTATTTGGATTTCCTTTCAAGCTTGCGTTCTCCCTACAAACGGATCAGTAGCCTTTGCATGTTTCTTTCTCTCTATTCTTCCTTTTTTTTATTCTTTTGATTCTTCTTCCTCTTTTTCTTTATGACAAGATCTTATAAGACTAACATTTGTTGATTGCTTCAGAAAGATATTCTAAGTAGCACAAGTGTACAAGACCCTAGCAATCATCAATGAACTAGTCTTAATAGGATCAAAGATTTCGCGATAGGTAAGATTGGCTCAAAAAGAAGTTGCAAGGAAGAAGGGCCTTTTCAGATATTTTACCTTGCTTGTGGAGGTTGGTGCCAAAGATGATGGCCTAGAGCTCGTTGTTAGCTTTGAAACGAGTCCAAGGTCACTGAAAACAGACACCGAATGTGGAAGTTATGCCCCAAATGGTAAAGCTATTGCATCCAATTTTGGTAATTCCGGACTATCCGGGTTGAATCCGGAGGGTCTGGCCGCCCGGACTGGCCGAGTGAAGTCCGAACTATCCGACTGGTGAACAAAGGAGCAGATCTGCGATGCGGGCGGACCGAAATCCACCAAATCGGAGGGGCAAACGATGAAATTGGCCAAATCAACGCAAAGGGAGGCTAGATCAACAAGTATAGTAAAGATCTAATGGATCAAAACCAACCAAAGCTCACTCAAAACTCCGAATTTCCTCTAGATTTCAAATCAAGCTCTTGTTGTGGGGTTTTCGAAATAGGCAAGAAAGACCAAAACAAAACTAGCAATTGGGGGTAGAGAAAAGAGAGGATACAAATCCAAACCGTGGCAACCTAGAGCTCTGATACCGAGTTGATACGGTGGCTCCCGATCTTCACGGATTGGATTATATAACTAGAAAAACCTAAATGGAATCCCACCCCAACAACAAACCCCAATGGAAAAGCCTTTGGGAACTAGGAACCAAATCAACAATCCTCTTGATTGAATGCCACGCTTACCACTCAGAGGCACGCGCCGATCCGTACAATCCACAAGGGAAAGCAAGGCCTAATGGTGGAACTCCAAACCTAGAGGGATGAAACCCTAGATAGGGGCAAAGCTCAACTATGTTCTAAATAACAAATCTAAAAACCCTAATTAGTGGGGAGTACGGTATTTATAGGTTAACCCTCCACTTAGGAGATACATGGGCCTTGGCCCGTTTTCTGCACGCAGGCAGATCTGGACAGTCCGGATTGGGGCCGGACAGTCCGGGCATTCGGAGGGTCCGGGCTGCAGTCCGGGTCTTCCAGAGAAGATCCGGACCCTCATCCGGACTGTCCGGGTGGGAGGTCCGAGCTTTCCAGAGAAGATCCAGACCTTTCATTCGGAGGGTCCGGGTGGAAGGCCCGGCCACATCCGGAGGGTCCGGGCCTCAGCCGGACAGTTCGGGCCTTCCTTCTCAGTGAACGTTTGAAGGGTTCGAGGCAGCAATCGAGGCGTGGTTGAGCTTGAAGCTTGGAGTCCCTCCCTCGGTCCCGCTGTCCTCCACCTTGGACAATCCTTCGTACCTAAGCATGCAAAAGGTCAGCACATTAGGTAGCATACCATTCATGTTCATGCCAAATGGAAAAGTACCAAGGAGAAGATTCACCTCATGTTGGGCTTTGGCTCGAGCTCGTGTCATTGGCCCAACAAGTGGAGGTGGGCTTGAATGTGAAGTGGTGTTGTCCATGGTGATGCCCGCATCAACATGCATCGAAATAAGGAAAGTGGAGTCATTTTTAATATTGACTTTGACAAAGCTTATGACAAAATAAAGTGGTCTTTCCTTCAACATACATTACAGATGAAATGTTTTTCACCTCGATAGTGTGACTGGGTTCATAACTTTGTCATGGGAGAGTATCAACATTAAAATTAATGATAGCATTGACCCCTATTTCCAGACGAATAAAGGGTTATGGCAAAGATACCTCTTATCATCTATTTTGTTCAGCACTATGTTGGATATGCTAGCAATCATTATTGATAGACCCAAACTAGAAAGCTAGACTAATAGGGTTGTTCCCCATTTAATAGATGATGAGCCATCGATTCTCTAGTATGCTGATGGCACCATGTTATCTATGGAGCATGATCTAAAACAAGCCATAAATCTGAAACTACTCTTATGTGCCTTTGAGCAATTGTCTGGTCTAAAGATAAAGTTTCACAAGAATAAACTTTTCTACTTCGATGAAGCTAAAGAATGCGAGGGCCAGTACAAAAGTCTCTTTGGATGTCAAATGGAGAGTTTTCCCTTCCAATACTTGGGCATTCCAATTTATCATAGGAGACTCAGAATGCTAAATAGAAAGGGGTGGAGGACCGATTCGAGAAACGACTAGCAAGCTGTAAAGAAAATCACCTATTTATGGTGCACGTCTAGTCTTAATAAACTCCGTCCTAATTGGTCTGCCCATGCTCATGCTCTCCTTTTTTAGGTACCAAGTGGTGTCCTTCACAGGCTTGATTACTTTCAATCTAGGTTTTTCTAGTAGAGTGATGAGCACAAGAGGAAATACAGACTTGCTAAGTCGAGCACTCTATGTAGACCACATGATCAAGGAGGCCAAGGCATCCAAGATCTAGATATAAAAAATTACCGGTCTACTATGCAAGTGGCTTTTAAAATGTTAAATGAGGAGGGCGTCTAGCAAACAATGCTCAGACGAAAATACCTAAAGGATGACACAAGTGGTAAGAGAACTAGACGAAAATATAGGGATGGCGACAGCCGGTCGAGGAAGCCAATGGTGGAGGCATAGGCGGTGGCTGGAGCCAGTGCAGCCGACCTTGTGGGCTTTGTCGCCGGTCGAGGATGGAGGCTGGTCCGATTGGGGACGCTGGGACGGAGGCGCCAGTGGCGACCAAGGAGGCTGGTGACAGAGACCGTGCGTCGGAGGCAGTGGAAGCTGGTGATGGAGGTAGCTTGACTTGGGGACGGTTCCACGCACGAGAGAGAAAGAGAGCGTGCTCTATTTGGTTCACACGGTGTAATACCCATCCAAATAAATAAATGGATTTCTATTTGGTCTCATGCATACATGGCATCATCCATACACCACCTTGCATAAACGTGACTATGAAATAGTTAGGTTTTATAGAATATGTGCATATCTCATTCAAAAACCTAAAACTTTGCAAAATTCTCTTCTCTGCACTTCATCCGGATGTTTGGTCCGGAACCTCCGGACGCAACCTCCGAGTGACCCGGAAATTCCAGGTGGACTCCGAGCTATAATCCGGGTGAGTCCAGAGAAGGTTTGGAGTGAGTCGGTCAGCCGGAGGTTTGGTCCGGAACCTCCGGGTTCAACCTCCGGGTTGTCCGGATTCCGGGTGGATTCCGAGTCAGCTTCCGGGGGAGTCCAGAGAGCAATTTGGGATCCCGGTGCCACCGGAGGTCCAATCCGGAGCCTCCGGGATGAGCATCCGGGTGAACCCGGAAGAATCCGGGTGAATTCCGAGTGGATTCCGGGTGAGTCCAGTAGGGTTTTGGCCGTGGTTTTGTGAAGGCCGGAGGTCCCATCCGGAACCTCTGAGTGCTATGTCCGGGTGGTCCGGATTCCGGGTCATCCTCCGGACGGTTTTCCGGGTGAACGCTCGAGTGTCAGATCTGATCTGCCACGTCGCCAGCGCCGTTTGGGGGCGGTGGGCGGTGGTGCCTGCGTGGAGGGCTCGCCGGGGGCCTCTATAAAAGCCTCCCCACGGCCCCCTTCACCTCTTTTTCTCCTCCTCACTCAAATTTCTTCATTTCCTTCCTTTTTCTCTCCAAAACAGCACAGCTCCCAGCTTTCTTCATCATCTTCTTCAGCTCCGGCGCCAGCTCCGGCGAGCCAGCGCCGTCACTCCGGTGACCCAGCTCCCTTCCTCTCCTTTCCCTCCTTCTTCCCCAAGCTCCCTTCCCCATTCCTCATTCCCCTTCCTCCTCTTTTCTCAGGTTAAGTTGAGCTCCAGCAGCAGCCATTTCGGGTCATCCGGAATTGCTTCCGGGCTGCATTGCTTCAGCAAGAAGAAGGGTAGAGTAGAGGGGAAAAAGGAGTGAAGCTAGCATTAGGGTTTGAGAGCAAGAGCAGCTGTTGCTTCAATTCCACTCTTGGGTAATTTTCTCTCAAGAGATATATAGTTTATTTTTGAATAAGTTCATATTTTCCAAACCTTACAAAATGTTCTATTGCTTAATTCAATTTCCAATGTTCCAATGAGTTAATATAACTAACCAACATTTTATTATATAAAGATAGTCTCTCATTTACACTAATATTCAAACTAGCTATTGTTAACCCTAATATCAACTTGAATTCAATAAGTCATGCATATAACTACTAGGGTAATCATTTTAACTCCTTAGGTTTAAAATGAGACATGTTCGTATCATAAAACCCTAGCATCTCAAGCATGGCATTCCATCATGCATACATGCTAGAAATTATTCTTTCTTACCACTTCCTTTCCGGTGCCTCGTGTTGCTTGCGACAGAGCCCGAAGAGGAAGAACCGCAGACCGTTGAGCTCACTCAAGTCTCCGAATCCTACGACGAAGGCAAGCAGAGCTTGTTGCATTCTTTTACCTTTCGTAATTGCGTGTGTGATTGAATGATTGTTTGATATGAGTATTGAAATTGAATTTACTAGCATGCGTAGGGTGTATCGTTGCGTTGAGAACGTCCTTATTGCCCTTTCAACTAAAATTGGTTAAGTGAGTTGGGAGAGCCGAGGGCGTACGCAATGGATACGGTTGGTGTTAATTGAAGTGTTGAAGTGACCTAGGGGTTTGGTGATTAGAATTTGGGATTGGTCACACACCAACCGCATGCCGGAGTGTTACTTCCCTGTCACGCGTGGACATTACCGAGAATTGAGGCTGGGATAGGGGTGAGGTAAGCCTCGATATCACTTGGAGTGAAATGCACTCGCCATATCCAGGGTGATCGATTGTCGGTAATGATCTAAGAGTTGATTGAATGTGATATGAAATGGATTGATAGCACTCGCGGACGTTAGCGGAATCGATGCCGGGAATGATTGAGGTAAGCCTTGATATCACATGGAGACTTGCAACCTCCAAGGGAAATGCACTCATCATGTCCAGGGTGATCGTATTGCCGGCAACAGTCCAAGAGGTGGATTGAATTTAACGGGTGTGGGCTACCCCAATGTGATATTCCAATTGTCTTGATTACTTTGTATGCAATTGAATCCTGAAGTTTACTTTGATTCTATCATTTATGGTTATGCCATGAACTAGGTTACTCTTTCGATTATGTACTATTTCGATGGAATTGCATCATGTTTAATTCATGTAGTAGTGAGCATGTGTAGGACATGGAATCAAGCACGAATAAGTCTTGCGAGTACCTTTGTACTCACCTAGGATATTCCTAGACTTTTGCAGGTGAGCCAACTGTTGCGGAGTTCTGTGATGAAGTTTAATCCAAATGGTTTCCTTGGTCCGCGTTCGACTCGTGGGAATGGTTTGGTTGTTATGCAGTGGTTGATGCACCACTGCGGGGCTTTTGTTTATTTTCTGCTGCATTGTAAATATTTCAGTCTCAACTAAATTTACGGTTATCGCCGACTGAAGTGTTTGTACAGTTCACCTAGTGAACAACTAGTATAATATAGTACTGTAGTGCTTGTTTATGGTATACGAGTTGTTATTCAGGCTGCCCATATGCAATGCGTGTATGATATGAAGTGTGTGGGCATGCCGTGGAGAGTTACCGTTGTTCTCCTTTTTACTACGTCGAGCAGGAATCGGTTGAGTGACCCGCTGGCTGAGATGCTGTGCCGGCCAGGCAGGGTGTGGGTGGGTTCTACCGGGCTTTCGAGCGACCCACTAGCCTCTGAGCTAGGTTAGGGTGTGGGTAGAATCGCCGGGCTCCTCCGACCTTGTTTGCGTGGTAGAATACGGGAACGGCTCTAATGTCTCCACCGGGTCAGGGAATCATATGTGGTTTTGGGAAGATTGGTCGCTTCCGGCCGGCTCGCGTTGGTCGGGTGTCGGATCGTCTTGCCTTGGTGTGTACGGCGCAGGTACCGTGCCGCCTGGCCGACGAGTCCTTCGGTCCTTGGCGACTTCGCATTCCCTTAATCATATGTAATTCCCGGGTCCGTGACACACGGGTTGGGTGTTCAAAATGTACAGGGCACGCTTAGGTTCTACAGGAGACAATGAAAGTTTGTTTCTACAAAATATGTTGTAAAGTGGTTAGTTAGAATCTCAAAGCACAAGAAACGGTAAGGACAAGACCGAGACATTTTAGTACATGTGGAAAAGCTACTCAATTTAGTATATCCACATATGTGTAACTAATAGAAATATTGTAGGATTGAATAAGTGACGGCTCTATATGCTCTGATTAATTATTAATATAGCTCGAAATTTTCCATGTTAACTTAAAAGTCATATTCTCACATTAAGCAAAAAAGAAAAATCAGTGTCTTGAAATCATATATAAAACTATTGTATATCTTAGGTCTCATATGCATACACGAGTGGATAGAACAATATGCATGGATTTGGACTTAATTGGATTTGCATGCGCCTATTACAAAAAGAAGAATAAGAAGGAAAGTCTGCACGTATTACAGATAGTACTATAGTGGAGCCATAATTTTGTTGTCAAGGGTATCGAGAAAAGATATAAATTTCCTTCTGGAATCCTATCATGTATAGTAGCTTTGAGATACTGATACAAAATTTTCTTATGTTAAAATTCTTGTATATACAGAACAATAGAGCTTAGATTATCGTAACGGAGCAATGGGAGCTTGGACCATCGTAAAAGTAGAGCAACAGTAAAGCAACAAAATACAATCGTGGTCACCGTGATGGACGCTTATCATTTACAGTCATCTAGACACAATTAAGCATGTATGCACTAAAACATCCAATCCAGAACTACTTCAAGATGAACTCTTTTTGTCCTAGGTGTAACAAGGCAAACTATTACATGTAACCATGGCATAATTCTGTGCACAATATGTTATTATAAAATAGTTTTACTATTTATAGCCTCATTAATTACTTCTACTATTTATATAGCCTAATTAATTACTTCTAGCCCGTGCAGGCGCACGGGTCTATGACTAGTACCTAAAATTTGTAGATCAATCTTTCTTTTCGCAATCCGCCTCTATCCATTTTTCTGGTATTAGTCCCTGAAGCTCTGATCATAAACACAGTGCACGTCCGTCAGTGCTTCCTAACAGATAACAAATGAGATGGTAGGCTCAGTAATGCTCCTCATTCAAGTGCTATCTAAAATAACAAATGCACAATACTGGAAGATTAAAAAAAAATCTGTATCGACAATAATTTTAGAAAATAAGTTAATAACTTCACTTGTGCGCCGCTGCAGGTCTTTCCCTTACTCCTATACACCGCTGGCCACCACGACCCTTGTCACACATGCCGCTGCAGGTCTCGACTACCTCAACGCAGAGGTTCTCACCTCCCCTTCTTGTCGCCTCCCCTCTCGATCCCAGCAGTTGTCTGCAAGCCGTAATACACACTACCACAGGTACCATTTAGCGGGACGCCTCCTGTATAGACGGCAACCGGCAGCTGTCTGTACAGTGCTTATCACGGACGGTTGCAAACACGAATCGTCTGAGTAAATGACGACCAAAGATGGCGAACAAGCGAGACGGTACAATACAGACGAGGAACCGTCTGTACAAATAATACAGACGGTTGCCGGCTGCGACCGTCTACACTGCGAAGCACAGTACAGACGGCTCCTAAACAGGACCGTCTGTGATAATGTCACAGACGGTCCCCATTGGGAACCGTCTGTACCATCTTTCACAGTGCAGACGGTTCCCAACTGGGACCGTCTGCACTAATGTCACAGACGGTCAGAGTTGGGAGCCGTCTGTACTAACACCAATAGTACAGACGGTTCCCTGTAGAGAGCCGTCTGTGTTGCTTTTACAGACGGTTCCCTACTTGGAGCCGTCTGTACTAATGTGCACATAAGCTCACTCTCGCACTCCCAGCAGAGTTCCTGACTTCCTCTCGAATCGCTCGCAAGCGCTGCAGCCGACCGAAGCTCGTGCCGCCACCGACGACCTCCCCAAGCTGCCGCCGCCACCCGCCGACGATCTCCCCAAGCCGCTGCCGCCGCCCCACCCCTGAAGCTTCCCCGCCGCCGGTGGCCTCCACCTCGCCGCCCGCCTCGCCCCGCCGCGTCCAAGCCCCGCCGCCTCCCGGTAAGCCGCCGCGCTCCGTGCTCCCACCTCCCTCCACCGCTGCGGTCCCGCGCCACCGCCGCTTGCCGATGCCACGGTGCTCGGCCGGAATTTGGCCCACTTGTAGAAATTTAAAAATAAGAAATAAAATAAAAGAAATGAAAATATGACATGTGGGCCCTAAATATCAGTGTCTAGTCAAATTTTGACCAGTGGGACCCACCTGTCAGCCTCTGCTATTTTTGAATTTATTTATTCATTATTTTTACCGAGGAAAAGATCAAAGAGAGTATTTAAATATTTAAATCTTATAAAAATCATAGAAAATTCATTATTAGTCAGAAAAATGCAAATAATATATCAAAATGTTCAGAAAAATAAGATCCATTCAATTATGTCATTTTCATTCATGTTTGCATTGTATAAAAAATAAAATTGACTAAAAACTCAAATTAGGGTTTCCGGAACCGCCGGAGAAATTCGTATCGTGATATTTTGAGCGTCCGGACTACGATTAAATTGATTCCATCTTTATTTTATATCCTCTATGCCATGACATGCATTTCATCTCATGCCGATGTTCCGCATTTTGATATCTATGTTTATACCCTAATTTTTCGGTGTATTCGTTCTTCCCCGATAGAGCCGGAAGGTCCCGAAGAGGACAATCCCGATTACGAGCAGATTGTAGTTGCAGAGCAACAAGGCAAGTATTTCATGTTTTTGATTTTCTGAGAAAAGGCAAGAAAAAGGTAAAATTGCTTGCGACTTCAAAAAATCATAGAAAATTCATAAGAACTCCAAATTGGGTGATTCTTTTTTTGTAAATTTCTCATTTAATCTGTAGAATTTTATGGTATACCTTTTGTCCATGTTACAGTGCTGTAAAATTTTGAAAATGACCAAAATGCCCTTAAACACTTAAATTGCAGTACGATTTCTAGAAAAATCATGCTAGCTCCAAAATTAATATATGTTGCACCAAAATTCAACATTTGATATATGTATCTTGGCTTCATTTTATTCATGCATCAACCTGTAAAATTTTGACATATATAGAAATGTTGCCTTTCTAGATTATTTAAAAAATTAGATACTGATTTTATTTGAGTTTTGCATAGTTGGGATTACATATTACTGAAAAAACTGAAATGTAGTGTTTTAGATGAATTTACGTACGAACTTTATTACATGGACATTACTTTGGTAGCTCCTTTTTTTTGATGAGAAGCTAGGTGGCTTTCTTTTATTAGGTCAATTTAACACTAATTTCCTTGTTGTGCAGCGCGTGTAGCAAGATGGATTGGGTGTGGATGTACGGTTCTCGTACGAATCAAGGGTACCTTGATGGTGTGACAAATTTTCTGAGAGTTGCCGTGGAGGACAGGTTGAAGAAGGGTGTTGAATTTATATATTGTTCTTGTTGCGATTGTAGAAATGAGAGATCATATCTCAGACAGAACTCAGCCCTATAGATCCAAGCGCACTTGATTATTAGGGGCTTCAAACCGGACTACATGTGTTGGACTAAACATGGTGAAGAGCAGAACATGTTACACGAAGACGTTGGCATCGTCGAAGAACCCGAAGTCAACGAAAGGAGAGAAGATGACGAGGAAGTAGGTGTAGACGATGATTGTGGCTGCGCGGAGGAAGTAGGTGCAGACGATGATTGTGGTGGCACAGAGGACGATGATAGGTTGGATCAGATGCTGCGCGATGCTGATGTGAACTTTAATACTGAGAGAGACTTAAACAAGTTCATGTACTTGATTGAGGACTCAGAAAAACCTTTGTTTCCGGGTTGCAAGCCGAAATATACAAAGCTCTCATCCGTGCTCGAGCTGCTTAAATTGAAAGCAAGCTATGGTTAGTCAGACAAGAGTTTCACGGCGCTCTTAGGTCTCCTATCGGAGATGCTTCCAGATGGAAACGAGCTGCCCAAAAACACATACCGAGCAAAGCAGGTGGTTTGTCCACTGGGGATGGAGGTAGAAAGGATACATGCATGTCCGAATGACTGTATCTTGTACCGTAATGAATTATCGAACTTGCGTTCATGTCCAGTGTGTAAAGCATCTCGTTACAAGCATAAGAGTGAACCAGACGACAGCGAGTCTTCCATCGAGCTGAAGAAAGGAATTCCCACTAAGGTGGTGTGGTACACTACTGCAGCTTGACCCTCTCCTGCACCACCTCCACTGACGGGCCCAAATCGGACCGTCGTTGGAGGCTATCACCGCCGACGGACGACTAAAAGCCCGTCAGCAGAGAAGCTAGCTAAGTGGAACGCGAGGACCTCCACTGACGGGCGGAGAAAAGGCCCGTCAGTAGAGATGAAACGAGGGCAGCACTAATGACGCCCAACTATCACTGACGGGCTGGTCCTCCGGGACCGTCAGTGAAGGATCAGTGTCCACTGACGGGCAGCCTAGCCGCCCGTCAGTGGAGATGCACCAACGGTGCCACATCTGACGTATATTATCACTGACGGACGTCTTTTACCCGACCGTCAACGATGATTTGTATTCACTGACGGGCTCCTTTCTTGTCCGTTAGCGTTGTTTTTTCCAGGACGCAGTCGGCCGGCGTGCTGAACCACTGACGGGCTCCTTATAGGTGCCCGTCAGTGATAACCTGCCAATATATTTTAAGGCTGCTCTCGCTGCTGGCCAGTGCTCGTGCGCCTAGTGGCCAGAAGCGAGCACCGCCGCCGCCCCAAGTGCTGCTGCTGCCGCCGCCGCTGCCCTCCCGCCCACAAACAGCCCCCTCTCCCCAATCCTCCTCCTCCCCTCCTTTCTAGCTCTCTTCCTCCCCCTCCAAAGATCTCTAGATCTAGATCTAGATCTATTTCCTTCTCAAACCCTCTCTTTTCTTCACCACCTCCTAAATCTCTCTCTCCAACCCAAAAGATATTTCATCTCTCCCTTCTCCTCACACTAATCTCTCCATAGATCTCTCTTTCCTCCCCGGAGTTCCATTCCCTCGCCTAAAAGATTGCTAGCGCTTGGTAATAATGCCCTCTTTGGATGAATGAGATACAAAAGTTTTCTTTTCATTTTGTATATGTATTTGATGTGATTGCCGGCCATCGAGCCGAGATGATAGTTGCTATGTGATTTTTGGTCATCGAGTGGAGGCCTAGTGTTTTGTTCTTTTTCGTCGAACTGATTAGTTTCGTGTCGTAGGTCTTGATCGATGGATTGTAGTTGGATGTACGACAACCGGGTGACAGAGAGTTGGGCTATGGCTTTGAAGAGTTTCTTGATGTCGCCGAGTGAGATATGAGGAGAAAAGGTGGTACGAAGATTTGTTGTCCGTGTCGCGATTGCAAAACTTTGGTAATGTTCGATACGAGAGGGAGGGTGACGGTACACCTGGTGCTTAAGGGTTTCATGTCAGGCTATACACGTTGGACGTGTCACGGCGAGGAGGAGGAAGATCAGGTGTTACAGCAAGATGCCGAACATGGAGATGACGAAGAAGACGAGGGGAGTATCGAACTTGACGGCGAAGAAAAAATGGAAAATAATTTGGCCGATATGGTGCAGGACGTTCATATGGTGGAGCGGGTGGTGCTAGATCCTGAGGATTAAAGAGAGGCTGCTAAGTTCATGAGACTAGTTGAAGACTCGCAAACCCCGTTGTATACCGGTTTCCGATCCAGAACACACGCGTCTGTCAGTCACGCTGGAACTTCTAAGGATCAAGGCAGCCCACAACTGTCCGGACGAAGGCTTCGATGAGACATTGGCTTTTCTTGCAAAAGTTTTTCCGAAAGACAACTTGCTGCCTACGAGCACCGAAGAAGCCAAGAAGGTTGTCTGCCCTCTTGGGTTAGAGGTGCAGAGGTTCCATGCGTGTCCGAACGACTGCTTTATTTACCGCAAGGAGCACGAGAAGCTGTACAAGTGTCCCACGTGCAACACGTCCAGATTCAAGAGGGGTAGAAACCAAGCTGATGATGAGGACCCAGTGACGAGTGGCGCTCCAGCAAAGGTTGTATGGTATCTTCCGGTCCTCCCCGTTTGAATCGTTTATTCGCTAACAAGAAGGAGGCAAAGCTGCTACGTTGGCACGCGGAGGGGCGGAAAACTGATGATGGAGTGATGAGACACCCTGCCGATGCTTCACAGTGGAGGGCAATCGACGCCCAATACGATGATTTCGGAAAGATCCGAGGAATATCAGGTTTGGTATGAGTACGGACGGGATCAATCCATTCGGCAACATGAGCAGCAGACACAGCACTTGGGCCCGTGGTTCTATGGATGTACAACCTTCCTCCATGGCTGTGCATGAAATGAAAGTACATACACCTCTCTATTCTCATACAAGGGCCGAAGCAACTTGGGAACGATTTGAACATGTATCAACAATATTGTTCGAAGAACTAGCTACACTGCGGGAACCAGGGGCCCAGGTCTGGGACGCATACGAAGAAGAGTACTTCAATCTGAAAGTGCTGTTGTTCACGACGGTCCAAGACTATCCCACGTACGGATATCAGTCATGCCAGTGTGTTCATGGGTACAAAGGATGTGTGAAGTGTTTGGAGTCTACTACAAGTTTACACCTAAAGGGATCCAAAAAAATCGTGTTCATGGGCCACCGAAGGTGGCTGAAACAGAACGACCCATGGAGGCAAGAGAAGGAATTGTTTTGACAATACTGTTGAGGTCCGTTCGGCGCCTCGGGAGAAGACCGGGGTGGAAATCTATGACATCGTGAACACAATGCCCCCTGTTACGCCAGGTAAGACACAACCGTCTGTTCCCATGCAGGACGGCGTCTGGAAAAGGAAATCCGTATTCTGGGATTTGCCTTACTGGAGATTCCTAAGCACACGTCACAGCATAGACGTCATGCATGTTAAAAAAACATGTGCGAGAGCTTGCTTGGCATCCTGCTCAACATTTCAGAAAAGACAAAAGATGGACCGAAGGCACGAGCTGACATGGAATTCTTGGGTATAAGAAAGAAGCTATGGGCTACGAAGAGAACGACTAAGTTGGGGACAGGTGCAGTCAGAATCAAGACGGACTGTCCCGCTGCTTGTTTACACTCTCAGCAAAAAAGAGATCGTTAGCTTTTGGAGTGCCTCCAAGGTGTCAAAGTTTCTTCCGGTTACTCGGCAGACATCGGGAGAATAGTTGACATGAAGAGTCACCGAGTAATTGGTATGAAGTCTCATGAATGTCATGTGATGATCACGCAGATACTTCCTGTTGCAATCAGAGGTCTGATGGAGCCGGAGGTCCGCAAGATAATCTTGAATCGTTGTAACTTCTTCAACACGATATCTCAGAGTCGATCTCTGTTACGTGTTGCCATAAGCTGCAGGAGGAGATCATTGTCATACTGTGCGAACTTGAGATGTACTTCCCTCCAGCATTCTTCGATATCATGGTACATCTCATGATCCATATCGTCCCGGAGATACTGGACCTAGGTCCCATGTTCCTACACAACATGTACCCGTTGGAAAGGTACAATGGGGTTGTGAAGCGCTACGTTCGTAACAGGTCACAACCAGAAGGTAGCATCATCCAAGGCTATGTTGCCGAAGAGTGTGTCAAGTTCTGCACTGATTACTTGGCTGATCAAAAGTCCATAGGTGTTCCTGTTTCACGGCACACAGGAAGGCTCGATGGTGAAGGCCATGCATGCGGACAAAGGCCTTTACATGTCTATAATTCAGTACCCAATAGGTCAGATGACTATGACAGAGCACATCTCGTGGTCTTGCAACACTTGACGGTGGTGCATCCCTATCTTTGGATGCACATGGTAAAGCTTAAAAAAGAAAACCCGAAGAAGGGAGAAGCGTGGCTCTCGAAAGAGCACAATGAAAAGTTCGCAACATGGCTAAAGAACTATTGGTATGAAAGGCCTTCGACAAATTTTGAAGAAGAGACGGTCAAAATGTTGTCACAAGAACCTGCGAGCAAGGTCCTGACATTTCAAGCATACGATATCAACGGATACACATTCTATACGGAGGCTCAAGACAGGAAAAGTACGTATCAGAACAGTGGGGTGATGATGGAGGCTAAAACCGATAACCGTAAGGACATATACTACGGTGTTATCGAAGAAATTTGGGAACTGGACTACACTGTCACAAAGATCCCCATGTTTCGTGTCAGATGGGCGAAAAATATCCATATCGATGATGACAAATTCACTACCGTCACTTTACCTCCCCCGACATCTATTGAGTCAACACAAGTTAAAGCAATCAGTGCGAAAGATGAGCCATGGGTTTTAGCTAAACAAACCTCACAAGTCTTCTACATAAAAGACCCAAAGGCACAGAAGCGCCATGTCGTTAGAAAAGAGAAGAGGAGTATTGTCGGAGTCGATGGTATTGTTGACGAAGAGGACTATGACCAATTCGACGACCCGGACTCCGAGCCAGAAGCTGTTGATAAACGCCCCATAAAAAGGAGAAAAGCTACTAAGGATGCTGAGCCCTACGTCAGACGCAGTCACGCCGAAGGACTAACGTATACCACCAAGAAAATCACTATTCATGAGAAGATTTCCGAAGACGACGAAACCTAGTTAATTGTATGTGTGTGTATAATAGTGTCTTCGTTTGAATGATTTCATGTAACGTGTGTACTTCTGTATGTGTAAATTAAGGATGAATTTGAAGTACTTACAAACCAATGTATAATCCAACTTCAATGAAATTGTCTGAAATTTTAAACATAGCCTCACGTGGTCATATAATTAACCCATGCCAATTTTCAACTTTTTTTGACCACAATTAGATTTAATAAAAAATGAAAAACCAGAAAGACGCAAGCAAACATTTCAATTTCGACAAGCAAACGTTTGAATTTTTGATATATTTTCCAGATACGAGCTATGCCGATACATAGGTACCTAGATATGAATTTTCCTTCCATTTATAGGCCTTCTTTAAGATAGTTGTAGTTCAAATCTGAAATATATCTGGTAAATAACTAGATATTCATTTAATGCGTAAAAAATAGCAAATGATTTCAGAAAAATGCCTAACTTTGACACGAACAATGTAATGTAGTACGTTACATGTACAAAAAGTTTGGAGCGTAGCTAAAAATGATTTTTGAAAGGTTTTACACATTGTACCTCAAATTGGTATTTCAAAAAATAGAAAATTCAAATTATTACATAACAAGATGGAAAATGATGAATTATTAGCGTATAATATTGTAATATGAAGTTGTAGTCCAAATCTCAAGTTCAAATGATGAAGAATTTATGATGTGTACATCGATCTTCATATTTCCCCTTTAAATGCTATGAAGCTTTCTCACAGATGGTTCAGTTACAAAGCAATGTATACTCCAACTTCACTGAAATTGTCTGAAATTTTAAACATAGCCTCAGAAGGTCATATAATGACCCCATGCCAATTTTCAACTTTTTTTGACCATTTTTAGATTTTATAAAAAATCAAAAACCAGAAAGGCGCAAGCAAACGTTTGAGTTTCTCCAAGCAATCGTTCCTATTTTTGATATATTTTCCAGATACGAGCTAAAACGATACATAGGTTCCTAGATATGAATTTTCTTGCATTTAGAGACCTTTTTTAAGATAGTTGTAGTTCAAATTTGAAATATACCGAGTAAATACCTACATATTCATTTAATGCCTAGAAAATAGCAAATGATTTCAGAAAAATTCCTAACTTCGACACTAACCCGAAAAAGGTAAAAGCCCTAAACCTAAAACACTAAAACACTAAAACCATATAGAAATAACCCTAACATCACCTCAAACAGGAAAACCTAAAATTGAAAAAAGAACCCTCACCACTGACGGGCGCCTAGCATCAGCCCGTCAGTGGTACGTACCAGTATTCCTAACAAGTCCCCCCCTCTCCACTGACGGGCACATAGTACGCGCCCGTCAGTGGTACGTAGCAGTATGCCTAACCAGCCCCCTCTCCACTGACGGGCATCTAGTATATGCCCGTTAGTGGTATGTAGCAGTAACAATAACCAGGACCTCCTCTCCACTGACGGGCACCTGGCATACGACCGTCAGTGGTACGTACCAGTAGGAACTCTAAACAGTCACCTTTCTTCACTGACGGGCACCGCGTAGACGCCCGTCAGTGGTACGTGCTCTCCACTGACGGGCATCGTGTATCCGCCTGTCAGTGATACGTAGCACTAACCCTAACCAGTCCCCCCTCTTCACTGACGGGCACCTAATATCCGCCCGTCAGTGGAGGTTCCTCTCCACTGACATGTTCGTCTCTACTGACGGGCACCTTATAGGCGCCCGTCAGTGGTACCCCAAATCTTATATAAGCCACGCGCGGGACTTGGCGAAATTTTCGCCAAGTCCCGCGCGTTCAAAAGAACCAGCAGCGAGACGGTTCGCATCCGACGCCGCCCGCCGAGCCCGTCGCCCCCTCCGCCGCCTCCTCCGGCCTCCGCCGCCGGCCCCGACGCCCGCCGAGCCCCGTCCGCTCCCTCGGCCGGCCCGCACCGCCGCCTCCTCCGGCCTCCGCCCCTGAAGCCCCCGACGCCGCCGCCCCCGAAGCCCCCGACACCGCCGCCCCTGAAGCCCTCGAAGCCCGCCAACGCCGCCCCCGAAGCCCCCGACGCCGCCGTCCCCGAAGCCCTCGAAGCCCGCCGACGCCCCGTCCGTTCCCTCGGCCGGCCTGCGCCGCCGCCTCCTCCGGCCTCCGCCCCCGAAGCCCCCGACGCCGCCGGCCCCTCCACCCCCGAAGCCCCCGACGCCGCCGCCCCCGAAGCCCCCGACGCCGCCGCCCCCGAAGCCCCCCGATGCCGCCGCCCCCGAAGCCCTCGAAGTCCCCGACGCCTCCGCCTTTCTCCTCCTTTTCTGCCTAAACCGTCTCCTCCTCTCCTGCTCCTTCTCCGGTATCCACAGCAGCTGCTAGCACGAACTCCTCCATCGCTCCGGTGAGTACTCGCAATTTGGTTCTCGCAAGTCACAAATGCATGAAAGTGAGGTTTATGCCTTTCGCTTTGCTTTTCATTGTTCTTGATAGCTTAGTTCTGAGTTTTTTTGTGGGAAGGTTTAGAATTTTGATGCGGTGCTGTAGTGGTAGATATACCATGAGCCGAATGTATGTACGTAGCCGAATGTCAAGTAGCATGTGAGCAATTGCAGGAAGCATAAGTAGGCTGGTAACATACGTCGTGTAACTTTGAAGAGAGGAAGATTTTGAGCGGGTTTTATTATGGATGGATAATATTTTCATAGTAAAGCCAAGCAGACTCCTTGTATGGGAAAAATGGAAGATAATAATGTTAATTATCATGACTGAATTTGAATCAGTTGCAGCCCTTTTTTTGAGATTCAGTGGTCAAATTGACTGTAGAATAAAGCTGGAAAATTGTACTCGTCCGCTAGTTTGAGCAGAGAATCAGTTTGTTAACATATTTGGTGAATTTGGGACTCTGGTTATCCTTTCAGTTTTCATGTACGTTTTACTTTGGCTATAATCCTCTCGTGGCACAAGAAGCGAAGGTCTTAAGAATTTAGAGCAACATTGCTTGCAAAATTTCAGCAAGTAAACATGTCATTAGTTTGATATTGAAACAAGTTCGAGAATTTGGACTTTGTAGATGGTAACATATTGTCCTAATAGCCTGAAGCATGTATATGAATATGTAAGGGCATGCAACAAAGTGTTAACTATTTTTGTAATGGTATTATGATTCAGTTCTGGGCTGTAGTTTAAAGCAATGAGGAAGTGTTGATCTGAACTGTAACATATGGAATAAATATAAGATTGTCAGTATTGTGAAATCGTTGGTCAAGTGAATTTAGAGTTGTTGGTATCGTGAAACTCAAATACATCATACTATGTTCAACTTTTGTGTAGTACACTGAGTATATATGTGCAATGATTATTGTTGCTCAAATGGAAGCATGTAAAATGGACGCATTGGTTATTAGGCTGAGAAAACAGATGCTTTATATTTTTACCTTACTTGTAAACATATACTATTGCTGAGCTTAGTTATTCAAATGTTATTTCTGAGCTTAATTATTCCCAGATTCTTGTCTGACCTAAGAACTATTAGCAAAAATGGCCGCCAGTAGTACTCCCGCTGGCTCCCCAACCCGAGCAGTAGAGGCCGTTGATGACAGCACGGCCCCCCTCGTCGTGGCCGCACCGATCGATGCACCGACCCTGGAGGCACCCGCACAAGTTGCCTCCGAGGTGGCCAAGGAACCTGCCCTCGAGCTGACCGAGGATCAACCTCTCTTAGCGGCCGTCACAGCTGGACAAGAGCGACCTGCCTTGGAGTCCAGCTCTGGCTCTGCCTCTGAGTCAAGTTCTGAAGGGGACGAGGCGCGTGAGGAGGAGGTACCGACTCCAGCCCCGACAAGGTCTCTGAAAAGGAGGAAAGGCAACCAGTTGCCGGACAAGACGTATGTCATCACCCGTGTCGACGACGTCAAAGACAATCCAGCGAGTCCACATAAGGCCACTAAGACCTTTAGCAACGCCTGCGGGTGCTTAGTACGCGAACAAGTTAAGATTACATGCAAAGAGTTCAGTCAGTTGACTCAGTCCACGAAAGATACTCTCTTGAGGAAACTGTGGGACAAGTACCAGATTCCTGCAGCCGACAAGGAAATAGTCGAAGCGCAAGCCCTGAAAATCATGGCTAGGGCTCTGAAGACTTGGCGGTACGACGCACAGAAAGTTGTAGACGAGGATTGGGAAACCAAGATTAGTAAAAGATGGTCCAAGATACAGAAGGAAGACTGGGACGAATTCGTTGCTCAAATAAGGAGCTCAGAATTCCAGGAGAAGAGCCGGTGGGGGAAAGAGCTTCGCAAGAAGAACATATTAGACCACAAGCTCGGCAGCCGTGGATACCTGGGGAAGAGACCGAAGTGGGCCAGAGAGGACGAAAAATTAGCCGCGGCTGGGAAAGCACCTCCTTTCGCGCATCTCAGGGAGCCACGCGCTAGGGAGTACATGAGGGCGCACACAAGGTCTGACCCTGTGACGGAGTCACCAATTTATGAGTCCGAGGAACTGCAAGTGGTGGCCGAACGGCTGGTAACGACTAAACCCAGTCTCTTTTCATACTTAATTATGTTGCATCCAAATACGCTGTCTTCTCATCAAGTAATTTAACTTTCAGACAGAACTGAGTCAGCAGCCTGGAAGCTCGCAGGACTCCGTCACGAGCTTCCCAAGATGGAACGATGATCTGGCGAAGGCCCGACAGAAACCGGAGCATCGGGGCCGTGTAGTAGGCGTCGGGGATGGCGTTAAATGGGACAAGGTATTTCCCCGAAACCCCGAGTGGAGCCGCCGCCCCCGGAGAGACAGCCAGGAGTTTATGGACAATCTGCGGGAGCAAATGCGGGAGATTGCCGAGCAGACGTGGCTACGTATGCAAGTGGCCGTAGCGCAAGGCCAGCAGAGCGTGCTTCCCGGTAACCAGCCTGCAGGATGGAGTAGCTGCGCATCCACCTCGGACGGCGGCCCCTACTCGGTGAATCCCGTCGATAGCATCACCGTAAGTCTCATCCGCTAAACGAGTCATTATAGTACGAGCTGATCTCATTGTCCTGACTCCAGTGCGGACGGCACGTCTATCCTCTGTTTCGCAGGAAGCCACTAGATGCACACTGATGGTGCAGATTCTTGGCATGAAGGTCCCAGTGGCGCACGGCCAGGTTTTCCCAACGCCGGAGGGGGCAGTCCTACACTGTGTTCCTATGCGGGAGCACCATGCGAAGGTGCAGGTGGACCTCGTCCTCAACGACTACAGTGAGGTGTTAGTCCCTGTCCCCCCTGAAGAGGAGCTGACGAAGCTAGGGCAGTGCAAAAAACCGCTTCATCCAGTGGCCGAAGAGCCAGATTACTATAACCGCGGCGGCCTCTCCTCGCGCGGGCCCCTCGTCTAACAACCCCTCTCCATCAATCGGACGATCTCCGTTGGGGCTCAGCCAATCACCTCCGTCCTTTAGAGACCCGGAGGACCATCTTGTCGGGGACCAGCACATGTCACCGATTTTGCGGTCCCCGGAAGTGTCGGAAAGGCCCTCCGAGGTTCAAGGCGACCCTCTGGATCAACGGAGGGGGAAGATTTTCTCTCCCGCCACACTAGCTGGGACGCTGGAAGCAGCGTTGGCGGCAGGCAAGAGCCCGGAGCCGGTACAGCAGAGGAGGAAAAGGAAAAAGAGACAGGCCAGCACTAGCGAGAAGGAAAGAAAGGAGCAGAGGCAGAAATCCTTATCCTTCTCAACATCGTCATCCAAATTATCTACACGGACCAAGGGTCTCTGGCGAGAATATTACTTACCACGTGAGGACATGCTCCCACAGGATGAGCTGGACAATCTGTCGGAGGACATGAAGACACTGCATGAAGATTACCTAAAGATGTCCAGAGATCTTGATACATTCTGCCAATATTGGAAGGTGAAGGTGCCAAGGGAATACAATTTCTTCATGCAAAATGACCAAGACACCTTCGACATCAACTTTGAAGACCTATTCAACATGAACAACCTCTATAGGCTCGACACCACGATGATCAGGCTATGGGCTCTCTACCAAGCCCAAGAGTGCAGACGTCTTCAGGACTCCAATATTGGCATAGTTGATCCGATATGCATGAACGAAGGCTATGCCGGGACCCCGGACGGTCGAAGATTTCTTGAAGAATACATGTCGCATGCATTCGTGGTTCATAAGGACAAGGAGTACATACTAGCCCCCTATAACCCTCCGTAAGTCCTAAACTTAGCACCGTGGAGTTTTTTTTTATTTTTTACGTACGTATCTCCGCCTGCTTACATTCATTTGTTCACATTTACGCAGCGACCACTGAGTCCTAATTGTGATCGTTCCAATCTGGGTCAAGGCTTTTTACTTTGACTCCTCATCAAAAAAGACAGCAGACTTCACCAATATAACTAAGATTCTGGATACAGCTTTCTTTAGAGCCAAGTTCTCAGGGCATACTAAAATACCTATAAAAGCGATAAAAATGGTACACCACTACAAGTTCCCTTGCAGAGTTCAGCCGGAAAATAGCGTGACATGTGGGTACTACACCTGCGCCCATATGGACCTCTTTGTCCGGTACAAGAACAAGCATTGGAAAGATATGAAAGAACTGAAGGCTTGGAGCGAGCTGGGAAGTCAGATGTATGACTGGCGACAGGACTTTGCTCGCATCCAAAAAGTCTTCGCTAGACTCATCAACCTTGAAGTCATCAATCTGATGGGTGAATTCTACGCCGGCCCCCAATTTCCGAAGCCAAACTTAAGCGGGCATCAATAGAATCGTTATTTTTGTAATTGAATAAACAATTGTTTCATACTTGTGACCGTCGTTGGAGTGTACATACTATATATGTCATTATAAATGTCTTAAGTGCTAATCGTTATGTGATTACAAATGTGTTATGCGATTAAGAGATTTGACTCTGTGAATGAATAGTTGGTTTAGCCTGTGATTAGGAATAATGTAATGCGCTATAGCCTATTATTATGAATAATCTAAATGTGATTATGAGTTAACACAGCCTTTTCGGTTGGCAGGAATACATATCTCTACTGACGAGCACTTATGGAAAGCCCGTCAGTGGAGTACGACCTCTACTGACGGGCTATTATGACGCGCCCGTCAGTAGTGATAGGACCAAGTGCCTCCGATGGGGGTCTCCTCTGACGGTCCCTATGCGCCTGTCAGTAGTAACAAACACTACTGACGGTCCGTCCGCCCGTCAGCGGAGTGGCCCCCTCCACTGACATTTCCAGGGTGACGGGCCCCCTGTCCGTCAGTAGAGGGTGTTTCGGGACCGTCAGTGGTGACCTGTTCTGCTGTAGTGGTATCTACCCGTAATTCCACGTCTGAAGCATTTGTTTGGGAACCCAAAAGAGGCCAAATTGTTGTGCTGGCACTCGGAGGACCGTAAGAAAGATGGAAAGCTAAGACACCCTGCCGATTCCGTGCAGTGGAGAAACATCGACATGATCTTCGAACACTTCGGTGCGGAGCCGAGGAATATAAGGTTCGCGTTGAGCATGGACAGAATGAATCCTTTCGGCAACATGAGCAGCCGGCACAACACTTGGCCAGTTGCTCTTAGTATGTACAACCTACCACCTTGGCTGTGTATGAAACAAAAGTACATCATGATGTCGCTGCTTATCCAAGGGCCGAAGCAACCTGGGAATGATATTGATGTATACGTAAGTCCTTTGGTAGAAGATCTGAAAACACTGTGGAACGAAGGGGTGCAGGTATGGGATGCGTACAAACAAGAAAACTTCACCCTACACGCCATGTTGTTCTACACGGTCAATGATTTGCCTGCCCTACGTAACCTTTCGGGCCAAAGTAAAGAACCAGACAAGGCTTGCCCTCAGTGCTTGGATGGTACTGCGAGTAGGTGGCTGGCCCACTCCCGTAAGACGGTGTTCATGTGCCACCGTAGGTTCCTTAAGAGGAATCACTCGTACCGCAATATGAAGGAGCAATTTGACGGGACGAGGGAGAGAGCTTTATTTCCAAGGCATTACAGCAGGCAAGAGGTGTATAATATGGTTAAGGATATCGATGTTGTCCTTGGAAAGAGTGGTAAAAAAGTGAAGGCCAGCGGCATGTGGAAGAAGAAATCAATATTTTAGGAGTTACCATATTGGCTGTCGGACCCCAGATTCCATAACGGAGAGCTTTAGGAATAATCACCTGCTAAGTCGGAGCTTCAACCCCGACCTCAACTCTCCAGAATTAATTCCGAGAGGAGTAGAGTGATATGGCTCCGAATAGCCCGAGACGTCAACCCCAAAGCTTACTCCGGCAAACTGATGCACTGAGCAGTAGGGCGATATAGTCTCCTCACTCTTTCCCACTGAGCCGGAGCATCAACCCCGACCTCGTCCCGGCAAATAAATGCACGGCTGGAGTAGGGTGATATAGCTCCCAACATCTCAGTGGAGAGTCACTTCACAGGGGTGACTAGACTTAATAGCTCTACGATATAACACCTGAAATCCTCCCTGCATCACGTACTTCAATCATTCACGCATTGCACATGACACAGGGGAGAACAAGCCAGTATCATCACAGAGACTCTACGACCGAACTGCAATAATACTAGCTGTTCCAAAACTTAACAACATATATGTTGGATTGGTGGCTTCCGACAGAGGGGGGGTGAATGTCGAATTTCAAATCTCTTTCACAAATTCTTCACATACATAGTCAAATTTAAAGAACTAGTATGATCCGAGTGAAAATGCAGCGGAAAGACCCCCAAAAGCCTTTAGTAACGTGGAGCTCGTCGATAGCTTCGAAACGAGTCCAAGATCACTAAATTCCGAGTTGAAACGCAAAAGTTATGGCAGAAACAGTGAAACAACCCAGCCTGAAGAAATTGGGAATTCCGGAAGTACCGGGAATTTTTCCGGTTGTACCGATTTTTGGCTCTGTTTTCAGTGAAGAATTTCAGCCTGAAGAATTTGAAGAATTCCGGAAGTACCGGGAATTTTTCCGGTTGAACCGAGTTTTGGTACTGTTTTCAGCAGACAAGAACAGAAGTGAATCTCGGTAGTTCCGAGATTGAAGAATCGGAAGCACCGGGATTTCTGAAGAATTTGAAGAACTCAGCAAGCAAAAACAGAAGTGAATCTCGGTAGTTCCGAGATTGAAGAATCGGAAGCACCGGGATTTCTGAAGACTTTGAAGACTTTCGAAGAATTCTGCAGAAGAACAGTCAGGTTCAGAACTGAGATTTCGATCCAACTTTTTGGCTAATTCAAAATCCACCCAACCAAATTCAACCAAAATTTGTAGAGAGGTGTAGGAAGGTCTTGTGAATCTAGATCAAGTATTGATCTTCATAAAAACTTCCCAAGTTAAGACCTTTACCCCTTTTTCTTCAATCAGCCCTAAAAATGAAGAAAAGAGAAATTTTGAGGAGAAAGGAAGCTCGTGAGGAATCTTGATCTCAAATCAATATGGCATCATCTCACATGTCCCAGCAACCTATTCCAAGCCCCAAATCACAGAATCAAAACCTCTTCATGACTCAATCACAAAACCCCATTTCTTGGCTTCTTCTTCAAGAAAACTCAAAATCAAGAAGGAAAAGGGTTGATCCTTGGATATGCTTGGATGGGATCAGTCCAGAGGTGATCTCCCCATCACTTACTTGCCATACCACGAATCAAACCACCAAGAAGGCAAGAAAATGAAAATCAAAAAGATTCGAAGAATGAATGGCTCAAGAACACATAGGGATTGAAGAAATCTTTTTGTATTGGATTTTCGTGGGTTTTCTTTGGAGTTTACAAGCCTCTCATCTAGGCAAAGCACTCTTCAAAGTGCAGCTCTCAAAAGCTAATCAAAAGGGTTGAGGGATAAGCACCTCTTACCCCTCCTTTTATAGTGGTGGAGGCATACCTCCCACCACTTGGGCCTTAAGCCCACTTAGATGGCATGGGCACTTAGCACGCATCACAAAGCGTCTAAGTGATCCATCCACCATCTATCTTCTCCTTCTACCCTAAGCAACTAACCCTAAACCGCTTCCCGGCCTCCGCCGCAGTTTCTTGGTTATGCTTCGGTAGATTCCGCGTTTTTACCAAAACGCCCTCGCACTGACTTGGTCCTCACGTCTCGTCTCCACCCGCTTTCTTGTCCTCCGCGTACATGCTTTTAAGCCGCACGATGTCGTCGCCACCTCCTTGACCGCATCTCAGCCCTCCAAGCCTCATGCCGGTCCATATGGCCGAACCATCGCCGCACCCAACTCGCACCTGCACACAATAGACCAAGCAAAGCGTTGCGAGCACAAGTCTTCAACTTGACCCAAGTCAGTCGAGAAAAATCCTTCATCCACTCAATTTTTCCTTGAGACAAATTGAGAAACTCAAACTTATCAAACACACAACAAGTAATTCAAACCACGAATTCATGCAACCAAAAGAGTCAACTCCACATAAGATGGCAAAATATTCATCACAAATATTGTCAAGTCCTCACATGACTCACAATCTCCCCCTTGATGAATATATTGCCAACATCTCTCAATCAATCAAATTGGAGTTGGTTTAAAGATTTAAAAGCAATCGAGTTGCAAGAATTCACACTTGGCCAAAAGAAAGAGAAAGCAAGCACCGGGCCAAGTGCATGTGAACAAGAGTAAGATCCAAACTGTGAGTGAAGACTTAACATATGCGAAGAAACTCCCCCTCACTCCTATAATCCATATATCTATGATCTACTCCAGAAAATGCAAAATCCATCCAAAGGTATGATTGATATGACTATTTCTCCCCCTTTGGCATTATAATCATCAAGGATAAGCATGTATGCATGGAAATTTTGATTTTTCAGTTCGAGCGAGCTTTGAAGATTATCCAAAATGAGACACAAAAAGTGCTAATATGCCACATAGGTGCTCACCAAACCATAAGAAGACATGTAGATCAAGAAGAGCAGCTAGCATATCAAGTTCTTAGCATATTAAAGAGTTCACTAGTAATGAGCGCCAGACTAGGTAGTCACAATTGCAATGACTCTAAACATGAGTGAAGTATGACAACCTAGCGCTAAGCCATGACTAGGAGGACAACCGATCAAGATTAGGACCAAAATACTCTACCACATGCTGAATTAAGCAATCACATGATTAAATGGATTAGGCACAACCAAAATACAACCCCCTGCACGAGGAAGTATCTTGAGTGATTCATCCTGACTTTTTCACATTGAGTCCACATGATTATTTGGACTAGCCACAACCAAAGTACTACCTCCTGCACGAGCAAGTACCTTGAGTGATTCATCCCTATTTGAGCATTTTTCACATTAGCATATGATAGATTTCAAGCATGTAGAGCAAAAACTAGTGACTTTTGATGACAATAAGCATTCTCCGACCCGAGCCACAAAAGCCTAGGCATGTTAAGCCACTAGCAGTCCTAATCAAGATTACCATGAAGTCCTATCTTTGACCAGTCATACACAAAGATCATAGTTGCAATACTAGAGTCATGAGCAGATTCAAAAGCAAAGGATTCCCTAGCAGGCAACTCATCAGTAGATCAAAGATTTAAATTCAAGTTGTTGTCCAATTAAGCTAGCATCACAGATTCTTGAGAACACATATCAAAATATGGTGAAATGAGCTAGACAATCAGAGTATGGCATATAGCGAACTCGTAGAACTCATTGTTTCATCAAGGATAATAGACAAAGCTCGTGAACATGTAAAGTGCACATGATATATCACAAATGATGCAAAATGCACTATATTACACTATGATACACAGTGAGAAGACTCCCCCTCAAACCAACCCATGGGGATGAACAATCCCCAACTCCCCTCTAAGTGCACAGAATCGTGTGGGATCTAATGGCTTGGTAAAGATATCCGCGAGCTGATTTTCAGAATCAACAAACTTAAGCACTACATCACCCTTCTCAACATGGTCTCTCAGGAAATGAAACCGCACATCTATATGCTTAGTCCTAGAATGCTGCACTGGGTTCTTAGCAATGTTAATAGCACTAGTGTTATCACAGAAAAGTGGAACACTATCAAAAGACAACCCAAAATCCCGCAAAGTCGAAATCATCCAAAGAATCTGACTACAACAACTAGCGGCTGCAACATACTCAGCTTCAGCAGTAGATTGTGCAACAGAAGATTGTTTTCTAGAAGACCATGAAACAAGAGAAGTGCCAAGAAAATGACAAGTGCCAGAAGTACTCTTGCGGTCTATCTTACACCCGGCAAAGTCTGAATCAGAAAAACCCCGAATCCCAAGAACAGAAGAGCATGAATACCAAAGTCCAAACTCAAGGGATGATCGAAGGTACCTCATGATGCGCTTCACAGCTTGCCGGTGGGAGTCTCTCGGCGAGGCTTGGAAACCTCGCACATAGGCAAACAGCGAACTGGATGTCCGGTCTTGTCGCTGTCAAGTAGAGGAGGGAGCCGATCATGCTCCTGAACTCCTTCTGGTCCACCGCCTCTTCTTCTTCATCAGGACCAAGTGACGTTGCAGTAGACATCGGGGTATTGATTGGCTTGGCATCGCTCATCCCGAACTTCTTCAATAGATCCTTTGTGTACTTGGCCTGATGGACAAAGGTGCCCTCCTTCGTCTGCTTGATTTGTAACCCCAAGAAGTATTGAAGCTCACCCATCATAGACATCTCAAATTCCCTGCTCATCATCTCAGAAAACTTGGACACAAGAGCATTAGAGGAGCCACCAAAGATTATATCATCCACATAGATTTGTACTATCAGAAGGTCATTGCCACGCCTAAGAAGAAACAAGGTTTTGTCTACCCTCCCCATTTCAAAACCATTTTGAATCAAAAAAGCTCTTAAGTCTATCATACCAAGCTCTAGGAGCTTGCTTAAGACCATAGAGAGCCTTGGACAGTTTGAACACATGGTTAGGGTATTTAGGGTTCTCAAATCCTGGAGGTTGTTTAACATAGACTTCTTCTTCAATGAAACCATTAAGAAATGCACTTTTCACATCCATTTGATAAAGCTTGAACTTCTTAGAAGCTGAAAACGCAAGCAAAATGCGTATAGCCTCCAAGCGAGCTACCGGTGCAAAGGTCTCATCAAAATCAAAGCCCTCAATTTGACTAAACCCTTGGGCTACAAGTCTAGCCTTGTTGCGAACAACAATGCCATCCTCACTTTGCTTGTTCTTGAACACCCACTTGGTTCCAATGATATTGTGACCAAGTGGAGGCTCTACAAGCGTCCAAACCTTATTTCTCTCAAAATTTTCTAACTCCTCATGCATGGCATTGACCCAACTATCATCAGAAAGTGCATGACATATATCTTTGGGCTCAAAAGATGCAACAAAAGCTGAATGCGCAAGTTCTGAGGAAGGAATGGACCTGGAGCGAGTTACACGCTCAGAAATGTCACCGATGATCTGCGCTGGAGGGTGATCCTTCTGGAGGCGTTGTGGACCCCCGAGCTCATCTGGAACTCGAGTAGAAGTAGCCTCGGCAGCCTCTACCTCAGCTGAAGAAGGGGTAGGAAGCTGAGCTGCCGGTGAAGAAGGTGCCACCGCCGATGAAGAAGTCGTCGGGGCTGGACCCTCAGCTACTGTAGAAGAGGTCACTGGAGGACCAACAGCTGCCGCCTGAGAAGTGGGGGCACGGCCCACGCCACTCTCAAAGTCATCTTCATCCTGGAAGATCGACTCGGACTCCTGTGAAACACCTGAAAGCTCGGGTCTAGCAGAGCTAGCCTCATCAAAAGTCACATCACAGGACTCACAATGGTGTTAGTCTCAAGATTAAGCACTCGATATCCTTTCGAATGTCCAGGGTATCCAAGCATGATACCATCAGAAGTACGCGACTCAAACTTGTCGAGAAGGCCCTTCTTCAGGATAAAACATTTGCAACCAAAAACCCTAAGATGGGACACATTTGGCTTCTTCCCAAACATAAGCTCATAAGATGTCACGTGCAGAGAAGAACGCAGAAAAACTCGATTTGACACATAGCAAGCGGTGTTGACGGCCTCGGCCCAATACCGTCGCGATGTGCCATACTCATCAAGCATCGTTCTTGCCATCTCAACTAAAGTTCTATTCTTCCTCTCCACAACACCATTCTGCTGAGGGGTGCGTGGAGTGGAGAATTGGTGCTCAACACCACGATCAGCAAGAAAATCTGCGAAAGAAGCATTCTTGAACTCTAACCCATTATCACTGCGAATTCCCTTCAAAGAACCAGGAAAGAGATTCAAGAGCCTCAAAGCCAAATCTCGAAAGAACTCAAATGCCTCAGATTTGTGCTCCATGAAAAACACCCAAGAGAACCGAGAATAGTCATCAACAATGACAAGAACATACCACTTCCCACCTGCCGATCGAACCCGAGCTGGACCTACAGTGTCCATGTGTAAAAACTGAGCGGGTCCATCGTCTTCACCTGATTGACAGGTGGATGAGAAGCGGCAACTTGTTTGCCATGACGACATGGGGCGCATACCAAATCGTTGACTGGTTTGAGTTTGGGCAAACCTCTCAGAAGGTCAAGGCTGCCAACTCTAGTCAAGTGGTCAAAACCAACATGCCCCAAACGCCGGTGCCAAAGTTGAAACACTGAAGAACTAGTTGCAAGAAAGCATCTAGACTCAGAAGAACTAAACTCAGCAGCAAAAGACTCTACCAGGGACGAGAAATACCAAAAGCAAGTGCACCCGAAGAGTCAAGAACACGACATCCATTCTTCTTAAAACACACCTCATAATCATCATCAATGAGCTGTGAAACAGAAATGAGGTTGTATTTCAGTTTACTCACAAGGGCAACATCTTTGAGAATGTTGTTGTTGTTGACTCGCACTGCGCCCTTGTGTGTCACACGTCCACGGGAGTCATCTCCAAAAGTGATGTACTCATCACCGGACGTCTTGTTGAGGGAGGTGAACCATTTTGAGCTTCCGGTCATGTGACGTGAACACCCGGAATCAACGAGCCACATGTTCACCAACCCTCGCCGGCCAACCTACACAAAAGACCGAAGACGAGTGGACTCAGTACTGGGGTTAGTAAGCAAAGATTTTCGAATCCAGTACTGAGTCACTCGCTGAAAAGGAACAAAAGATCGTGAGTGATTAGTATGCAATGCAACACCTTGAGCAACTCTACGACCCTGACCTAGACCCCGCCGCGGAGGAATGTCACGCACCGGAGCACGTGAACCACCTCCAAGAGGACGGCGAGAAAACTCTAAGCGACCTAAACCCTGTCGCCTGCTAGAGCCACCAGAAACCTCAACATGTTGAGGCCTCGTGTGTGTCTTAGTAGCACTCAACGCATTGTTGCATCGTTGAATACCCCTAAGAGCACGAACACGGTCACGACGCTCCTCCTTGAGACGTCGAAAGCAGAACTCAACTAGGTGACCATCCTTATGACAATGAGTGCATTGGTATTTTACCCTATGCGAGGTAGCACCAACTGAAGCTGAAGCACTCTTGTCCTTAAGCGGTGAATCTAGATAACCACCTGACTTAAACACTGTTCCCCTCTCCCCCTGAGCTATTGCAATCAAGCCTCTACCAAGAGAACCAATGGGATGAGGAGGATGATTCTTATTTTCTTCCACATGATTAAAACCTAGACCTTTGCCTGAGCTAACTCTAGACTTGTCTAAGATCATGTCCAGTTCTTTTTACCTCCAGAAAATCTCTCCAAAGTTTTCTTGAGGTAGTTAACTTCCCTAAGCAAAGGAGCACATGTAAGACAAGCTCCTGAAGCTGACACTCTAACAGCTTTCTCATATTTTTCTTTGTATGCTCCTAGTTCAAGTTTTAGAGACTCACAAGACACACAAGCGATGCTACATGTTTCAGCTACTGTTTTCTTAAACCTCTCTCTAAATGCAGCATGCATAGCAGAAACATCATTCTCAAGCTCATGGCAAAATGTGCAAGTAGAGGAAATAGCATGAGAAACATCAACAGGTAGCTTAGAAGCAGTAGCATTAGCCAAAGTGAGTTTTCTGTAAAGCTCAGAGATGTGTCTTCCTAGGTCCTGATTTTCTTCAACTAGTTCAGAGCATTTATCACACACTGGTCTTCTCATTTCAAGCACAGATTGATTCAATTCTTTATTTCTACCTTCCAAATACTTGCATCTTAAACATGGGGAAGATTCTTGAGTGCTCTTAGAACTAATGCTAGCAAGTTGATTCTTAGCATTCTTGAGTTCATTAGCATGAAATGAGTGAGCAATGCAACCAGCAAGATAAACAGTTTTAAGCTTGGCTAGATTGTCCTTATAGACCATAAGCTCCTGGATGACAAATATATGCAACATGAAACCTAGAGCGAAGCACAATTTCATCTCATTCAACTCATTCAGAGGTGCTAAGCTAGAGGAACATCCTAGAGATCCACAAGAAGGCAAACTAGCATGTGAAGCCTTAAGCATGTCAATTTCTTTCTTCAGAGAGTTTAAGTCATCATCCTTAGAAGTGCAAAAGGAGCAAGGGCTCGACTTAAGTTTATCAATTTCAATCATGGATGATTTGAGCAATTCACTTACACTAGCATGTGCATCTTTAGCTTCAAGAAATTCTTTGTGTAAAACATCACAACTAGCACACTCATCATCACTACTTTTCAGTTTAGCAATTTCTAGTGTAAGAGAATTAACTTTCTTAGTTAGATCTTTAGATTTCTTGATTGAAGCAAACAAGGCATCATTTTGCACATCAAACATATCAAGCAGTTTATCATGCCTAACACTGAGCTCATCAAAAGTGCAACTTACATCGCTTTCAAGATCTTCGTCGTCGCTCTCTTCTTCGGATCTCGCCATGAAGCACATGCCGGTGAAGCCATGTTCTACCTTCTTCTTCCCTTTCTTCTTGTGCCTGGGCGGCTCCGGTTCATCCTCGCTTGAAGAAGAGGAAGACGAAGAAGAGTTGGAGCTGTTGTCGCTATCTCCAAAAGCGGCGAGAGCTCGACGAAGATTCTTCTCCGCCTCACGCATCTTGGGCCTTGATCCAAGCTTGTTTCCTTCTCTTGTCCTGAAACTTAGAGGCAAACTTGTTTCTCTCTTTAGGATTAGGACACTCGGATCGAATGTGGCCTTTCTCACCACATCCATAGCAAGTGATGTCCGAGGATTTCCTTCTCCTATTTCTCACATTCTTGTATGCCCTAGAGAAGCGTTTTGCAAATAACGCGAGCTCATCCTCGGGAAGAGATTCAAGCTGATCATCAGACAAGGAAGACAAGGCTGCAAGAGACAGTCCAGAAGAAGAAGAAATCATGCAAGTGTCAGAGTTGACACTAGGAGACACTATCCCCGATGGATCCGAGGAAGTGTTCCCAACAAGAGCCAAAGTCTTGGTCTTAGAGCCATTTCTGTTCTCCGAAGTGATCTCATGAGTAGAGAGCTTGGAGAACAGGTGATCGAGTGTGAGAGTGGCAAGATTGGCGGACTCTTGGATGGCAATCTTCCGCACTTCAAAAGCGGGCTCTAATGTGTTCAACACATGCCTAGCCATCTCTGAGTCAGAGTACCTCACTCCCACACTCCTGAGCTTATTCACAATTCTTTCAAATCTCTCAAAAAGCTCAGAAATTGATTCCCCAGAGCGTTGCTCAAAACGATTGTATTCAACTTTGTATTGATCCGCTCGAGCAATCTTGACTTGGTCGGACCCCTCATGGTAGGTGATCAGGTCGACCAAATCTTGTGAGCGGTATCAAGATGAGCAACCCGCTCATGCTCCTTCCTATCCAAACCAGAGAGCAAATAGTTGATGGCCTTGCAATTGTTTTCAACATCAACCCTGATTTTCAGCCGTCACTTGTGCAGGAAGAGCAAAGTCCGTTTTCGATGATTTTCCAAATAGCAAGCCCCTCTGACTGGATAAAGATTCTCATTCGATTTTTCCAGAACTCCCAGTCCGTCCCATTGAAGACAGGAGGACGAGTCGAGTATCCGTGGGAAGCCATGGCTCGCAAAGCCGGTCAAAGCTTATAGAGAAGCGAGACCGGGCTCTGATACCACTTGTTGGATCGGTGGCTTCCGACAGAGGGGGGGTGAATGTCGAATTTCAAATCTCTTTCACAAATTCTTCACATACATAGTCAAATTTAAAGAACTAGTATGATCCGAGTGAAAATGCAGCGGAAAGACCCCCAAAAGCCTTTAGTAACGTGGAGCTCGTCGATAGCTTCGAAACGAGTCCAAGATCACTAAATTCCGAGTTGAAACGCAAAAGTTATGGCAGAAACAGTGAAACAACCCAGCCTGAAGAAATTGGGAATTCCGGAAGTACCGGGAATTTTTCCGGTTGTACCGATTTTTGGCTCTGTTTTCAGTGAAGAATTTCAGCCTGAAGAATTTGAAGAATTCCGGAAGTACCGGGAATTTTTCCGGTTGAACCGAGTTTTGGTACTGTTTTCAGCAGGCAAGAACAGAAGTGAATCTCGGTAGTTCCGAGATTGAAGAATCGGAAGCACCGGGATTTCTGAAGAAATTGAAGAACTCAGCAAGCAAAAACAGAAGTGAATCTCGGTAGTTCCGAGATTGAAGAATCGGAAGCACCGGGATTTCTGAAGACTTTGAAGACTTTCGAAGAATTCTGCAGAAGAACAGTCAGGTTCAGAACTGAGATTTCGATCCAACTTTTTGGCTAATTCAAAATCTACCCAACCAAATTCAACCAAAATTTGTAGAGAGGTGTAGGAAGGTCTTGTGAATCTAGATCAAGTATTGATCTTCATAAAAACTTCCCAAGTTAAGACCTTTACCCCTTTTTCTTCAATCAGCCCTAAAAATGAAGAAAAGAGAAATTTTGAGGGGAAAGGAAGCTCGTGAGGAATCTTGATCTCAAATCAATATGGCATCATCTCACATGTCCCAGCAACCTATTCCAAGCCCCAAATCACAGAATCAAAACCTCTTCATGACTCAATCACAAAACCCCATTTCTTGGCTTCTTCTTCAAGAAAACTCAAAATCAAGAAGGAAAAGGGTTGATCCTTGGATATGCTTGGATGGGATCAGTCCAGAGGTGATCTCCCCATCACTTACTTGCCATACCACGAATCAAACCACCAAGAAGGCAAGAAAACGAAAATCAAAAAGATTCGAAGAATGAATGGCTCAAGAACACATAGGGATTGAAGAAATCTTTTTGTATTGGATTTTCGTGGGTTTTCTTTGGAGTTTACAAGCCTCTCATCTAGGCAAAGCACTCTTCAAAGTGCAGCTCTCAAAAGCTAATCAAAAGGGTTGAGGGATAAGCACCTCTTACCCCTCCTTTTATAGTGGTGGAGGCATACCTCCCACCACTTGGGCCTTAAGCCCACTTAGATGGCATGGGCACTTAGCACGCATCACAAAGCGTCTAAGTGATCCATCCACCATCTATCTTCTCCTTCTACCCTAAGCAACTAACCCTAAACCGCTTCCCGGCCTCCGCCGCAGTTTCTTGGTTATGCTTCGGTAGATTCCGCGTTTTTACCAAAACGCCCTCGCACTGACTTGGTCCTCACGTCTCGTCTCCACCCGCTTTCTTGTCCTCCGCGTACATGCTTTTAAGCCGCACGATGTCGTCGCCACCTCCTTGACCGCATCTCAGCCCTCCAAGCCTCATGCCGGTCCATATGGCCGAACCATCGCCGCACCCAACTCGCACCTGCACACAATAGACCAAGCAAAGCGTTGCGAGCACAAGTCTTCAACTTGACCCAAGTCAGTCGAGAAAAATCCTTCATCCACTCAATTTTTCCTTGAGACAAATTGAGAAACTCAAACTTATCAAACACACAACAAGTAATTCAAACCACGAATTCATGCAACCAAAAGAGTCAACTCCACATAAGATGGCAAAATATTCATCACAAATATTGTCAAGTCCTCACATGACTCACAATATATACAATCAAAAGATGCTTACACAGCGGAAGATTAAGTTTGGCTGAGAAGCCTAAAGGTCAGGCCAAAATGGCGGCAGAAATAACCAGGCTGCCGAACCCTGGGCAGGATCACTGCCTGGGATCCCCAGCGACTAGTCGGTGTCGGGATCGATTTCAATGTAGAAACCCTCCGCCGCGGGAGCGGTTTCCTCTGCACACAAATATCATCAACGAATGCAAGGTGAGTACAAAATGTACTCCGCAAGACTTACAGGGGAAAATAATAATAGATGCATCAGGTATCAAGAAGGGGCTATTTGTGGACTATTTTGCAGAAAGCCAATTTGTTCTTTCGAGAATACCTGTAAATAGATTGAAATCCGTCTACTGGAGTATTTTGTAAACGAGATGAGCTGAAACTGCATAGAAACACCTAAAGCAGACCACCGAACACAGCAAACCCTCGATCCTTTCTCGACCACCAGGGAGAAATCGATCGCTAACCCACGTCCTTAGAGTTGGCAAGTTTTAGATTAGGGTTGCACTTGTCTAATTCGATGCGGATTCTTACCAAGCTATCCATAACCGCAGAGACGGCTATTCGAATAGTTTAAACCCTGCAGGGGTGTACATCTTTACCTACACGTATCAATCGACTCCTAATGCCATCGACGATTTACACACTTTCACGAGGTGTGCTGGCGGAGGGAGATTGAACACGACCTTTACAATGTTTTCGACTTAGGTATGAGCCGCCCTAATAGGCTAGTCCGCGAACGACAGTTCGGCCGATACTCCGGCGCGGTCCTACTAGTTGTGGCAGGTGATACATCCCCGGTCCCGGACCGTGTGTAACTCTCACTCCTATATTGTTGCATCACACCACCTCCTCATTTTTCACGCACCCAAGTCCCGAAAATGGCAAACTATGCAGCTCATATCCTAAGCCTAGACAGGTTATTCGGTCGTGGGTGGCCCATTATACCACCCGCGTAGAAGTACGCAAATCTTGGTTCAAAAGGACACCGGGAACCGGTCCTTGTGGGATTAACGAGACAACCCACCATGCTCCCAGCATGGCCTCTCGTCGATGCCCGATTTGAGATTAGTCAGGTTTATTAATCACATCCCGGTGAACACCCACCTAATCCGCTAACCCATCCAGAGTGTGTTTTGTCTGCCATCCCAGGAATTACGACGTTTGCCCAACTAAGCAGGTCTAAGCATCGTGGGCTATAATAGCAATATTACAACAACAAGTAATTCACTCTAAATAGGTTGGGAGGGTCGGTGGTGTTGATTGAGCGACAAAGTAAGTTTTCATGCAAAGGATAGGGTTCACACTTAGCATAAAATATCAGTGGAACGCATGCAATACGATTTTGAAAACAGATAGTAATTTGCAAATAGTAGGTTATCCTCAAGATGGTCAAAGGGGGCTGCTTGCCTTGCGGTTCCGCTACTAGGTTCTATTCCTGCTCACGGTTGTACTCGTCGAGATCCTCCGGTCCTATCGGGAGAACGAAAACACCGAAAACAAGCGTAGTGTGAACACCACGATGATGAACATCCGCATGAGATGCAATGTATGCCATGAGCTAGAGGATTCAAAATGAAGACTAGCACAACTAGAATCAGGTTAATCGGAGTTCGGACGCGCAAGATATCGCGATCCGGAGATTTCTGGGGGTTCGGGGAAACCCTAATTGGAGTTTTTAGTCAATTTTACTTTTCCTAGCATGCAAACATGGATGAATATGACATGATTGAATAGATTTCATTTTTCTGAACATTTTGATATATTATTTGCATTTTTCTGAATTAGGATGAATTTTCTATGAATTTTATACAATTTAATCCCCTTTTTGTATTTTTCTCAGAAAAGAAATTAAAATTAAATCCCTAATACTTTTTCTACTCAGCTCAATTCTAGCCTCAGAGGCTGACAGTGGGCCCCTAGGTCAAATTGGATCAAAATTTGACTGAGTCTATGACAAGGGGGCCCACTTGTCATATTCCTTTTCTTTTTCTTTATCTTATTCTTAAATCCTGACACGTGGGGTCCGGCTGTCATTGAGACAAATTTAAAGAGCTCATTAGTTACACTGATTAAGTATTAATGATGTCGGATTAGCCATGATTAGTAGTAATGACCATTAACACACTGCATTAAGCATTAATAAAGGCCATTAATATGTCGGCTTAACCATAAATTATAATCATTAGCAATAACCGTGTGTCTGAACAGTAACTAACTGCACTAATCATGGGTTATAATTATACTCAGCAATAATGAAACAATGATCAGCACTTAATACGCATTATTAAACACTAAGCATTAATCACACTCACTAATTATGTCTTAGCGACATCATTAAGGGCACTATTTGTTCACATTTAGGCGGTCGGGACCCGGTCGGTGAGCTCGGTCCGAACCTGGCCACCAGCTCGGTCCGGTCGGCGGGGCTTTCGCCGGCGGTGAGGAGGGGCGGGGAGGAGGCGTCGGGTGAGGCGGCGGCTCACCGGCGACGAGGCGCGGCGGAGGAGCGGAGGCCGGAGGTGGTTCGGGTGGCGGTAGACCAAGGTGGCGAGGCGCGGCCGACGAGATGGGAGCTCGGGCGGTGGCGGTGGTTTCCGGCAACGAGGGGAGGGTTTGGGGCGGCGACGATCGGGGCGAGGGGGCTCGACGACGGTGGCGAAGGGGGCGAGGAGAGGCGGTTGGGCGGAGGAGCTCGGTGGCGGCAGAGGCAGAGCCGCGGCGAGGCACCGGAGGGAGGAGCTCGGGCTCCGGGCAAGCGGGGCCGGGCGAGCGGAGGGAGAGCTCGGGCGGTGGAAATGGCAGGGTCGACGACGGGGCCGAGGGCGACGGGACGAGTCAAGGCCGACGGCGAGAAAGCGGGGCGGCATTGAGCGGTGGTGGAGTTTGGGGGCGAGGTCGTCGGGTGGAGCGGCGCGGGGTCGACCGGCGGCGAGATGAAAGAGGCGGCGGCCAGGCGGTGGAGCTTGGCAGAGGCGAAGGCGATCAGAGGCGAGGAGGGGAGAGGGGAGCGACGCCGGGGCGGCAAGAAACTGAGGCGGGCGCAACCGGAGCTCGGGTGGCGGCGGAAATGACGAGGACGGCGAAGCTAGGGAGGAAGGCGCCGGCGGGAGGAAGAATGGAGGAGGGGGGCGGAGCGGCCGAAGAGAGGCTTTAAGGGGAGGGGGCGGCGAGGTGGCGCAGGGGGCAGAGCCCGCTTGCCACGCGGCGGGAGGGAGCAGGCGGCGGGTGAGAGGGATGGGGGAGGGAGAAGAAGAGAGAGAGGGGTGCGGAGCGGGCCGGGGCAGGCCGGGAGAGAGGAGATGGGCCGGTGGGGAGAGGGCCCATGCGGGGTGGGGAACAGGCCGAAAGGAGAAGGCCCGTCCGGGGGGGGAGAAAATTAGTTTAGGTTTTTAAACTTCTTTTTCTTTTTGAATTCTAATTTCAAACCATTTTCAAGTCAAGCTTCCTAATCTCAAATCTGCTCCCAATTCAAACCTCTTTTGAGTTGTTCTTCAATTTAAACTCAATATTCAAAATCTTTCTAATTTCTTTTGAATTGGTTTTATAAAGTTCTAACCAAGTGTCAACTTCAAATGATTTCAAACCAAATTTTCTGTTCCTCAGAGTTTGCCTTATAACTTCAAATATAATTCAAGCCCTCCCTTAGAGTTTAAATTCCCGTTCAAATGATTCCAATTCTACTTCATAATTCAAACCGGTTCAAAATAATTTTACGATTCATTTGAATCATTTTTGAATTAATCCCAAGGCTAACTTGACTATCCACAAAATGGTTGCCCACTAACTTATAAGCAAAGGCATCATTTAGAATACATTTTCAAAGTACTTTTGTTCAGGACCTTTTTAACCCAGGGTTTTGGAATCACTCCTAAACCCTCTTATGCGAATTATGGTTGATTTCCCTCGGTGATTTGAGAACTTCAAGTTTCTTCTCATTTTTAGTTTCATGCATGCATGCCATGATGCACAATCCACGGGACTGAAACTGGGGACGTTACAGACCTACCCCCCTTACGAGAATCTCGACCCCGAGATTCGGATAGACTGGAAAAGGGGGAATGATATGCTGATCAAAGAAGATCTTCGCGTTCCCAGGTGGCTTCTTCTTCAGAACGGTTAGACCACTGGACTTTAAGGAACTTCATGTTGCGTCTTCTTGGAGTCCTTTCCATTTCGTCAAGGATACGAAGAGGGTACTCCTGGTAAGAAAGATCTTTTTGGAGATCCAGAGTTTTCGACAGAAGGTTATGGAATGGGATCTTTAAAATATCTCCGGAGTTGAGAAACCTGGAAGACGTTGTGGATGTTGGACATCGACTGAGGGGATTCCAACTGGTATGCGACTTCACCCTGTTTAGAAAGGATGTGGAATGGGCCGATGTAACGAGGTGTCAACTCTTCTTTGATGCCAAATCTGCGAATACCCTTGAGAGGAGTGACGCGAAGGTAGACTTGGTCATTTTGGTTCAAAGTGGACCTCACGACAACGAAGATCAACATAGTTCTCCGGATGGAATTGAGCAGTTTTCAACTGTTCTCAACCAATTCGAATTTGGTCCTCTGCTTCTTGATGGAGTCAACTTATTTAAAAAGGAACCGATAGGAGCTAGACGGATGGGGATGGTTCCGGGAACCATTTGGACAACAAACTCGACATCGCAACCCGGTGGCAGAGTTGAGAGTTTGTCGGATAAAACATGTGGAAAGAGCACAGACCACCGAAACATCTAGGAGATTAGGGGGAATCTTGCCTTCAGGAGCGCAAGGATAACGCTCAACAAATTTTGGACCGGTTAAAACAACTTGATCGAGAATAGAGAAAAGAGCTACGGTTTTGGTGGCGCGAGCAAGCAAATCTTGATGCACAACTAACCAATCCGTACTCAGGGTGGCATGGAGATCGATGGAAACCAAACGAGCAGGATAACTCGGAGGTCAATATCTGGGATTCCTTACGAACCTCACGGCATCCTCAGGAAACTTTCTTCATTGATCTCGATACAAGAACAGACAAGAGGAGGAAGATAAATTCCCAAGGAAGTTTAGGATAGCATAAACCGCGGGGGTATCTTACAAAAGATATACACACTGCGGTGTTTACATGCAGGAACATAATACAGATTATACAGAAACCCTAAAGGGGCAACCTATTGTACGGAAATAGGTTCAACTTAGGATACAAAAAGATATCGAAGGGGCGAACTTCATTTACCAAATGTACATGCAAACACAGAACTACAGAGAAGGATTGTTCTGGTCATGGGATAGAGCATAATACATTGTTGCTCCCGATTGAGAACAGCCTTAACTTTTCTAGGATCCACGGCGACACCTTTTGCCGAAAGCACGTGGCCTAGAAAAGCAACTTTTTCGAGCCAAAACTCACACTTGGAGAATTTAGCATAGAGCCGATGCTCACGAAGTTTTCTCAAAACAAGGTTCAAGTGCTCGACATGATCTTCTTTGGTCTTGGAATAGTTCAAGATGTCATCGAGGAAGATGATTAGGAAACGGTCCAGATACTCCATGAAAATAGAATTCATCAACCTCATAAAAGTAGCTGGAGCGTTGGTTAGTCCAAAAGGCATTACGGTGAACTCGTACAATCCATAGCGGGTTGAGAACGCTGTTTTTGGAATGTCTTCGGTTCGGATCTTGATTTAGTGGTAACCCAATCTCAATCGATTTTAGAAAAGACTGCAGCTCCGGTTAACTGGTCAAAGAGATCATCGATGCGAGGAAGAGGATATTTGTTTTTAATCGTCGCCTCGTTAAGAGGTCGATAATCAACACACATCCGGAGGCTCTTATCTTTCTTTATCACAAAGAGAGCTGAGCATCCCCAAGGAGAGGAACTAGGTCGAATAAAACCTTTTTCTTCTAACTCCTGAAGCTGTTCCTTCAGCTCGATTAATTCATCATGAGTCATCCGATAGGGGCGCCGGTAAATGGGAGCGGTTCCAGGCATCAGCTCGATAACGAATTCGATCTCGCAATCAGGCGGCAGACCTGGTAGCTCGTCAGGGAAGACATCTGGTAAATCATGAACTACCGGAACATTTGAAAGATCTGGAAGAGGCTTGCTTTCAAGAGCACAAAGATGGTGTGCGACAGATCCCAGATTGGAAAGGACAGATTGGCCGGACGGATGGAAGGAGTTATGGTCTTGGTTGCGCAATCAATCAGGACTTGATGTGCGGTCAACCAACCCAGGCCCAAAATGACATCGATACGGTGGGAGCCACAACGATTAAGGTAGCATGGAATTCGAGAATTGCGATTCTGACACCAATACCACGGTACTCTTGGGACACTTTCCCACAATTCCGGGGCAAGGATAGATAGAGGAATAGACACCAGTTTGGAAGGATTTTTAGGATAACATAAACCGAGATGGTATTTTTACAAGATTCAGGTACATACTGCGACATTTACATGTCGTTTACACGACATGGGCTATACAAGTTAGGCTAAAAGATCGCAGCTACATACACAGATACAACTGCTTTAAAGGGGTGACCTATTACAAGGGGGGGTTGGCTTCAGCTGACAATACAAAAAGATGCCAAAAGAGCTGACTTAAGCTATTGGTTGTACACATAGGTACAGGAATTACAGAGAGAAGTCATCCCGGTCATGGTGCAGGAAGAAGTACATCGCTGCTTCAGGCGGAATAGGCTTCGGTTCTTGGAAATTACGAGGCACCTCACCAGGAAGTGGCTCAAGCCGATGACGAGAAATTCCAGGTATCTCCATAGCTACACGATGACGAGAAGTATAGCGAGGTCCCGAACTAGAGCAAAGTTGCACGGAGATGGCCTGCTAGCTGAATATGGTCTAGCAAACTCTCCGCGGGCTGACATTAAGTTCTTCGGAACTTGATTGGCGCCCATATGCTCGTTGATGAACTCCAGGGCATGGCACAAGCGATAATGGTAGCAGTCGCGATCATAAGCGGCAGCTCGATAAAGACTGTGGGTAATATTGAGCATAGGGCCAACTCAACGATTGTGGGATCGGGGTGCATTATAAAATTTTGCCAACAGATCGGTGCATTGGGGTTTTCCTGCCCCACATGATAACCAAAAGGAGAACCCATGAGCTGATTCGCATAGTGGTACTGGAGAAAACTTATGGCGTTGAGAGCAGCTACTTGGACAGCTCCTTCATAAGATCCATCACGACCCTCCAAGATGATAGGATATCCTGGCGGCATAAGGGGCAATTGCAATGGTTCTGAAGGATGTGGCCTGATGCAGAGAGTAGCAACATAATCGCTTAACCCAAATTGACGGTTACGGCAGAAGATGGCATACTCAGGAAGCCATGCGTATCCCAACCTTGCCAGCATCCGAACTAAGAGCGGAGGAGCACTACCAACTGACAAACAGTGGGAAGTGCCTGCTAGGGTAACATAGGATTCGGCCATCTGGGGCCAAGGATGAAGAAGAGAGTTATGTTAGGTCTCCAAGCAAAACAATTGCATAGGACAAGAGCATTTTTCAAACTCAGGTGGATCAGGAGATAAAACAAATGGGGGATCTATGTTCTGACCACAATTGCAGGGAAACCAGGAGTGTCGAGGAATCGGTGAGACAAACATTCTGACCAAGAGGCATCTAGATTAAGAACAAGAGTCAGAATTTCCCGATAACCGATTTAGATGAGAGGGAAGGTAAAGGAAACCTGAAACACGTGAAACCTTACTTTTGAATGGAGGAAAGAGTAGTCAAACCACGTTTTAAAAATTAAAAAAAAGAATTAAAAAAAAAAATTAAATTAAAAGATAAAAAAAGTTAAAAATTATATAAAAAAAAAAAAAAAAAAAAAAAAAAAATAATTAAAAAAAAAAAAAAAAAAAAAAAAAAAAAAAAAAAAAAAAAAAAAATAAAAAAAAAAAAAAAAAAAAAAAAAAATAAATTTAACAAAAAAAAATAAAATAATAACAAAAATAATAAATTAAAAATAAAAAAAAAGAGTTATTTAGGAAAAAAAAATTAAAAAAAAAAAAAGGAAAAAAAACAAAAAAACAAAAAAAATAAAAAAAAAAATAAAAAAAGGGCGAAAATAATAATAAAAAAAAAATAAAAATTAAAAAAAGTAACAATAAAAGAAAAAAATAACAATTAAAAACAAAAAAAACAAAAAAAACCGAACTAAAAGAAAAAAAATAAATTAACAAAAAAAAAAAAAAAAAAAAATAAACAAAAAAAATTAAAAAAAAAAACTTATATAAATACAATATAAAAATATTAACAAAAAAAAGGAAAAAATATGCAAAAAATAAAATAACAGACAACAATTTAAAATTAAAAAAAAAAATAAAGCAAAAAAAAAAAAAATAAAAATAAAAAAAACAAAATTAATTCAAAAAATAAAAAAAAAAAAAAAATAAAAGAAAAAAAACAAAATCCAACAAATAAAAGAATAAAACAAACATTAAAAAAAACAATATAAAAAAACAAACAAATAAAAAAAAAAAAAAATAACAAAAAAAAAAACTAAAATTACAAAATAAAATAATAAAAACAATTAAAAACAAAAAAAAACAAAAAATAAAAAAAAAAAAAAAAAAAATAAAAAAAAAAAAAAAAAAAAATAAAAAAAAAAACAAATAATTTAAACCAAAAAGGCGCAAAAATACAATAAACAAACAAAAAAAAAAACAATAAAAAAAAATCAAAAAAAAACATTTGTGTGTGTGTTGTTATTTTTTTTAAAAAAAAAAAAAAAAAAATAAAAAAAATTAAATAAAAACCAAATAAAAAAAAAAAGATAAAAGGATAAAAAACAAAAAAAAAAAAAAACAAAAAAAAAAAAAAAACATAAAATTAAAAAAAAAAATAAAAAAAAAAAAAAAAAAAAAAAAAAAAAAAAAAAAAAAAGAAAAAAAAAAAAAAAAATTAATAAAAAAAACAAAAAAAAAAAAAAATTTAAATTAAAAAAACAAAAAAAACAAATAAAAAATTTTGGAAAAAAAAAAAAATAAAAAAAATACAAAAAAAAAATAAAAAAAAAAAAGGGGAATTAATGAAATTATAAAAAACACAACAAAACAGGAAAAAAAAAAAAAAAAACTAAAACAAAAAATTACAAAAACAAATATAAAAAACAAAACAAAAAAAAAAATAAAATTAAATAAAATTAACACATAAATGAGCCAAACAAAAATAAAATTAATAAAAAACAAACAATAAATAAAATAATACAAAATAAAAAAAAAAAAAAAAATAAAAAAAAAAAAGATAAAATAAAAAATTAAAAAAAAAAAAAAAAAAAAAAACTAAAAATTATTCAAAAAAAAAAAAAAAAAAAAAATAAAAAAAAAAAAAAAAAAAAAAAAAAAAAAAAAAAAAAAAAAAAAAAAAAAATTAAAAAAAAAATGTTTAAAAAAAAAATTAATAAAAATTAAAAAAAAAAAAAAAAAAAATAAAAATTAATATTAAAAATTAAAAAAAATAAAAAAAAATTAAAAATTAATAAAAAATTAAAAATAAAAAAATATAAAAAAAAAAAAAAAAACCAAATAATAACAAAATAAAAAAAAAATTGTAAAACATTTTAAAAAAAAAAAAAAACATCCAAAAGAACAAAAAAAATAAAGAAAAACACACAAACAAAAAAACACAAAATTACAAAAAAAAAAATAAAAAAAAAAAAAAAAAACAAAAAAAAATAAAAATTACAAATTAAAAATTAAAAAAAAAAAATAAAATAAAAAAAAATAAAATAAAAACACATTTAACAAAATAATAATACAACGCAATAAAAAACAAATATAGTAAAACGAAATAAAAACATAAAAAAAAAAAGGAGGTTAAAAAAAACATAAACAAGAAAAAAAAAAGAAAAATTAATATAAAAATTTAAAAAAAAAAAAAAAAAAATTTAAAAAACAAAAAAAAAAATTAACAAAATAAAAAAAAAAACAAAAAAAAATAAATAAAAAAAATAAAAAAAAAATAAAAATTAAAAAAAAAAAAACAAAAAAAAACATTAAAAAAAGAAAAAAAAACAAAAAAAACAGAAAAAAACAAACAAAAAAAAAAATAAAATAAAAAAAAAGAAAATTAAAAAAATATTAAAAATTAAAAAAAAAAAAAAAAATAAAAAAAAAATAAAAAAAAAAAAAAAAATAAAAAAAAAATAAAACTGTAAAAAAAAAGAAAAAATAATTAAAAAAAAAAAAAAAAAATTATAAAAAAAAAAAAAAAAACAAAAAAAAAAATTAAAAATAAATAAAAAAAAATAAAAATAATAAAAAAAAAAAAAAACAAATTAAAATTAAACCAAATGAAGGTAATGGTCGACTAAATCGTAGATAGGAAGAAACAGTCGTATATGATGTTTTTCGTAATCCTTTTTTAAGTTAACTAAGTTTTCGAATTCTAGACCCAACATCGCATCATTGGTTTATACTACAGTCGTCCTGATCTGAATACCAACGTTGGTCGGACCGATTCCATAACAGAGAGCTTATAATGATGAATCAACCCGCTAAAGTCCGTAGACTTCAACCCCGACCTCACTCTTCGGAATTAATTTCTAGAAGATTAAGTGTCAGGCTCCGACATGCCCGAGACGTCACCCCCGAAGCTACTCCGGCAAACTGTGCCTGAGCAGTAGGGCGATATAATTCTCCTCACATCTTTCCCACTGAGCCGGGCATCAACCCCGACCTCGTCCGGCAATAAATGCACGGATGTAGTAGGTGATATAGCTCCCACATCTCAGTGGAGAGTCCCTTCATGGGTGAACTAGACTTAATAGCTCTTGATCTACCCTGAAATCCCTGCAATTCAATCACGACTCTTCATCATTCCGCTTGCACATGACCAGGGAGAACAAGAGCCAGTTAGTAATCATCACAGAGACTCTACGACCGAACTGCAATTAATAGCTGTTTCCGAAACCTTTAACCAACATAGATACCATCAAAATATGCTTACACGCGAAGATTAATTTGCTGAGAAGCCTAAAGTCAGGCCAAAAATGGCGGCAAGAAATAACCAGGCTGCCGAAACCCTGGGCAGATCACTGCCTGGGATCCCCCACGCTAGTCCGTGTCGGGGATCGATTCATGTAGAACCTCCGCCGCGGAAGCGGGTGCCACACTATTTGCACAAATATCATCAACGAATCAGGTGAGTACAAAATGGTACTCCGGCAAGACTTACGGAAATATAAGAATGCATCAGGTTCAAGAAAGGGCTATTGTGGACTATTTTGCGAAAGCCATTTGTTCTTTTCGAGAATACCTTTAAATAGATGAAATCCGTCTACTGGAGTATTGTGTAACGGATGGCTGAAACTGCATAGGAACACCTAAAGCAGACCACCGAACACAGCAAACCCTCGTCCCTTTCTCTTTTCTCGACCACCATGTAGAAATCGATCGCTAACCCACAGTCCTTTCGAGAAGTTGGCAATTTTTAGATTAGGGTTGCACTTGTCTAATTCGCTGCGGATTCCTTACAAGCTATCCATAACCGCAGAGACGGCTATTCGATAGTTTAAGACCCCTGCAGGGTTACATCTTTACCTCACGTACACTCGACTCCTAAGGCCATCGACGAATTTACACACTCTTCACGAGTGTGCTGGCGGAGAGAGATTGAACCGACCTTTACAATGTTTTCGACTTAGGTATGAGCCTCCCTAATAGGCTAGTCCGCGAACGACAGTTCGGCGATACTCAAGGCGCGGTCCCTACTAGTTGTGGCAGGTGATACATCCCCGGTCCCCGTGACCGTGTGTAACTCTCACTCCTAGATTGTGCATCACCACCTCCTCATTTTTCACGCACCCAATACCGAAAATGCAACTATGCAGCTCATATCCACAAGCCTAGACAGGTTTATTCTGTCGTGGGTTGCCCTATTAATACACCCTCTCGTAGAGTCGCAAATCTTGGTTTCAAAGGACACCGGGACCGAACGGTCACTTGTGGATAACGAGACAACCCCCATTCTCCAGCGATGGCCTCTCGTCGATGCCCGATTTTGAGCTCTTTAGTCCAGGTTTATTAATACACAACATCCCGGTTGACCGCCACCTAAGTCCCGCTACACCTCCAGAGGTTTTTGTCTGCCATACCGACATTACGACGTTTGCCCAACTAAGCAGGGGTCTATCTGCTGTGGTGGTCTATATAGCAATATTACAACAACAATAATTCACTCTCAATAGGTTGGGAAGGTCGGTGGTGTTGATTGAAGCCGACAAAGTAAGTTTCATCAAGATAGGGTTCAACTTAGCAATAAAATATCAGTGGAACGCATGCATCGATTTTGAACGATAGTAATTTGCAAGCTATAGAGATTTATCCTCAGTGTCAAGGGCTGCTTTGCCTTGCGGTGACCGCTATCTAGGTTCTATCCTGCTCAGGTGGATCTTCGTCGAGATCCTCCGGTCCTATCGGTGAGAACTGAAACACCGAAACAATCGTAGTTTGACACCAGCTATGGATGGACATCCGCTGAGATGCAATGTATCCATGAGCTAAGATTCAAAATGAAGACTAGCACACTAGAATCAGTATCCGAGTCGGCCGCGCAAGATATCGCGATCGCGGGAGATTTATGGGGGTTTCGGGAAACCCTAATTTGTAGTTTTTAGTCAATTTACTTTTCCTACTGCAACATGGGTGAATTGACCTATTGATATATTTCATTTTTCTGACATTTTGATATCTTATTTGCTTTTTTCCTGATTAGGTAATTTTCTATGAATTTTATACATTAATCCCCTTTTTGTCATTGTCTCAGAAAAGACATTAATTAAATCCCTTAATATATCTTTTTCTACTCAGCTCATCTAGGCCTCAGAGGCTGACAGTGGGCCCAGGTCAAATTTGATCAAATTTGAGCTGTCTATGCAAAGGGGGCCCCCTTGGTCATATTCTTTTCTTTTCTTTATCTTATTCTTAATCCTGACACGTGTGTTCCGGCTGGCATTGAAGACAAAAATTTAAAAGAGCTCATTAGTTTCCACTGTTAAGTCTTATGATGTCGGATTAGGCCATGATTAGTGTATGACCATTACACATGCATTAAGCATTATAAAGGCCATTAATATGTCGGCTTCCATAATTATAATCATTAGCATAACCGTGTGTCTGAACAAACTAACTGCACTATCATGTTAAATTAATACCTCATCAATATGAAAACAATGATCATCATTATACGCATTATATAAACCCTTAAGCATTAAGTCACACTCCTATTATGTCTTAGCGACATCTTAAGGCGACTATTGTTTCACATTTAGTCGGTCGGACCCCGTCTTTGAGCTCGTCCGCACCTGGCCACAGCTCGTTCCGTGTCGTCGGGTTTCGCCGCGGTGAGGAGGGGCGGGGAGGAGGCGTCGGGTGAGGCGCGGCTCCCGGCGAGAGGCCAGCGGAGGATCGGAGGCCCGGAGTTGGTTTCGGTGGCGGTAACCAAGGTGCGAGGCGCGGCCGACGAGATGGTCTCGGCGGTGGCGTGGTTATCCGGCACGGGGGAGGGTTTGGGGCGGCGACGATCGGGCAGGGGCGTCGACGACGGTGGATGAAGGGGGTCGAGGAGAGCGGTTGGCGGAGGAGCTTCGGTGGCGGTCAGAGGCAGAGCCCGCGGCGAGGCAGTAGGGAGGACTCTGTGCTCCGGCAAGCCGGGGCTCGGGCGAGCGGAGGTAGATGCTCGGCGGTGGAAATGGCAGGGTCTACGACGTGCCGAGGGCGACGGGACGAGTTCAAGGCCGACTCAGAGAAAGCGGGGCGGCATTGAGCGTTGGTGGAGTTTGGGGACGAGGTCGTCGGGTGTAGCGGCGCGGGGTCGACCGGCGCGGATAAAGAGGCGGCTGCCGAGGCGGTAGAGCTTGGCAGAGCGAAGGCGCTCAGAGGCGATGAGGGGAGGGGGAAGCGACGCCGGGGCGGCAATAGAACTGAGCGGGGCGCAAACCGGAGCTCGGGTGCGGCGGAAATGACGGGACGGCGAAGCTAGGGAGGAAGGTCGCCGCGGGAGTAAGAATGGAGGAGGTGGGCGTACGGCCGAAGAGATGCTGTTAAGGAGAGGGGGCGGCGAGGTGGCCAGGGTCAGAGCCCGATTGCCACGCGGGCTGGAGGTAGCGGCGCGTTTAAGTGAATGGGTAGGGAGAAGAGAGAGAGGGGTGCGGAGCGGCCCGGGGCAGGCCGGAGTAGGGATTGGGCCGGTGGGAGAGGGCCCATGCGGGGTGGGAACAGGCCGAAAGGAGAGGCCCGTCCTGAGGGGGGGAGAATTAGTTTAGGTTTTTTAAACTTCTTTTTCTTTTTGGAATTATACTTTCAAACCTATTTTCAGTCAATCTTCCTATCTCACAAATCTGCTCCCATTCAAACCTCTTTTGATTTTCTTCAATTTAACTCAATATCAAATCTTTTCCTCATTTCTTTTTGAATTGGTTTATAAAGTTCTAACGCAAGTGTCACTTCAAATGATTCAACCAAATTTCTGTTCCTCAAGTTTGCCTTAATGACTTCAAATTTTCAAGGACCTACCTTAGATTTAAATTTCCCGTTACAAATGATTCAATTCTACTTTAAGTCAACGACGGTTCAAATAATTTAACGATTCATTTGAATCATTTTTGAATTAATCCCAAGGCACTTGACTATCCACAAAATGGTTGCCCACTAACTATAGCAAAGGCATCATTTAGAATACTGTTCAAAAAGGTACTTTTGTTAGGACCTTTTTAACCCATGTTTTGGAATCACTCCTACCCCTTATTGCGAATTATGGTTGATTTCCCTCGGTGATTTGGAGAACTTCAAGTTTCTTCTCATTTTTAGTTTC
>JAGXJF010003879.1:0-59349 GCA_019208055.1 Stipa capillata
TAACTAACCCTAACTAACCCTAACTACAAACCCTAATATTGCTTGCAGCTAAGCAGGTAATATCCTCTTTTTGTTATCAGCTACTTTCGTACATTACTGGTATTATACCTGTCGTAGCAACGAGGCTAGGCAGTAAACTTGTGGCACCCCCGCACGGTTACGCGGACCTACGAGGGTTGCCCGGGAAACTACGTCGCGGAGACACCGCAGTCACGCACGCGGATCGCACGGTGCGAGGACACTCGAACCCGCCGTGATGTTGCAAACCGGAGGAGAGGAGCAAGCAAACGTGTATTCAGAATTTCTGGGATCCCCCCAAATGGAAGGGGTGCCCCTCTATTTATAGGGAGAATGGAGGGGTAGGGGAGATTACAGGAATGCCCTCAGGCGTTTTACAATCATGCCCCTAGATGTACCGATGCCCTTGGGGACGTGTAGGTCTTTTCCTCCGGGAATATTTTAGGAATATCCCGTGGGTCCCGCCCGTCATGCACAGACTTGTCGCCGTCACGGACTCGACGTTGCACGGTCTTGGCGTGGTTACAGACTTGATGTTGCCGCGGAGTCGGCATCACGCGGTCTTGGCGTCGCGACGAGGTTGGTGTCGTCGCGGAGTCGGCATCGCGCGGTCTTGGCGTCGCGATGAGGTTGGTGTCGTCGCGGAGTCGGCGTCGCGCGGTCTTGGCGTCGCGACGAGGTTGGTGTCGTCGCGGAGTCGGCGTCGCGCGGTCTTGGCATCGCGACGAGGTTGGTGTCGTCGTGGAGTCGGCGTCGCGCGGTCTTGGCGCCGCGACGAGGTTGGTGTCGTCGCGGAGTCGGCGTCGCGCGGTCTTGGCGTCGCGACGAGGTTGGTGTCGTCGCGGAGTCGGCGTCGCGCGGTCTCGGCGCCGCGACGAGGTTGGTGTCGTCGCGGAGTCGGCGTCGCGCGGTCTCGGCGCCGCGACGAGGTTGGTGTTGCGCTGATCTCCTCTAAGTATGAAAAAGCATCGAAACCGGGTAGCGCGGGGACCCCTTCCCCAACAGTAGTCCCTCGCCGGTGCGGGCGGTCATTCAGTGCCCGTCCGGACCGGCGCACCGATCCTGGCGGGGTCGGCGCGCTGGCCGGACTAACAAGCCCAGGATTGTCGCGACGTTCCCGGGTTTGCGGGATACGAATGCCCGGGATCTCGCGGTAAACCAAGGGACTTAATCAAAAATTCTCCGGGTCCAACCGATAGTAAAAACGAGGACTTAGAGAAAATCCTCCGGGTCCAACCCGTGATAAAATCCGGGACTTAGCGAAAATCCTCCGGGCCCAATCCGCGGTAAAACTGGGGACTTAGTGAAAATCCGCCAGGTCCAATCCGCGGCAAAACCGGGGACTTGGTGAAAATCCCCCGGGTTCAATCCGCAGCTAATCCATTTTTTTCTCTTTTTTTTTCTCATTTTTCTTTTCTTCCCTTCTTTTTCCTCTTTTTTTTCTGCCTGCGCCGGCCGCTTGACCTAATGGGCCGGCTGGGCCGTGCCCACGCACCCAGGAGGGCAGGGGTTATAAAAATCCCCCCCCCGTTCACCTTCCCGGTGCCTCCCTGCCGCCGCCGCCTTGCGCCTCCACGCCGCCGCCGCCTTGCGCCTCCACGTCGCCGCCGCCTCCCGCTCCCCCTTCGCAGCTACGCAGCCGCCGCTGCACGAGCCCCGACGCCCCGGTCCGCCTAGCGCCGCGCCCGGCCGCTCGCCGCCGCCTCCCGGCCGGCGCTACCTCCCGGCCTCCCGGCCGACGCCGCATTTCCAAGGCCCGGCGCCACGCCTGGCCGCTCGCCTCAAGAGACCGGCGCCAGGGGGCCGCCGTCGCCTCCCCCGGGCCTGCCGCGCGCCAGGGCCGCCGGCCGCTCGTTGCCGCCGCCCCCGGGTCCGCCCGTGCACCAAGGCCGCCGCGTCGCCCTGCGCCGCCCAGGGGTAGGCTGCCGCCACCTCGGGCCTCGACTGCCTCGCACCGCTATCGACGCACAGCGCCGCCATCCCGCTCGGGTGCGGCGCGCCGCTGGTGCCACTGCCGTTCGGCCAATGCCGCCTACGCCATCGCGGCGTTGCTGGCCCGCCTGTCACCGGGCTTGGGGAGCCGCCGCCGACCGCGTACTGCTGTGGTCTGCCATCGCAAGCGCCTGACGCCGTGCTGCCCCAGGGTCTGCCCTTGTCGTGGCCGCAGCCGCACGGGCCTCTCTTTTTTGCAGGTTGGGAGCGACAGTGATGTAGCTACTCGCTGAGTCACCACGGCTTCTATGCTTCGAGGGTGACCATCCCTGCCCGCGTATGCTTTTGCTTGCGTTATCTGTTCGCTGTGGTGCGCGTGGCGTACGGGGCATCGGGTAGCGGCAGTCGTAGCAGCGTCGCGGCGCGAGGGGGGGCGCTCTCGCCGCATGTCCGAGGTCGTCTGTATGAGATGGACAGGATGCATAGTGAACTGCCATCGTGTTTCTATCTTATGCATCATGCGGTGTACATGCCGAGTTGTCACAACGTGTACTTATTTCGAACAATGGACTGCTACTGTATTTTTTTTCTTATCGTGCATGAGGTGTATCCGGTGTACGTCGTCATCGCACGCGTAGGCGCTTCTCAATTTTTCCCGCTCTTTGCCATGCTCGTATGAGTTGAGTTGAGTGACGTAGAGTCCGCCGATGTCGTGTTTACGTGCGCCACACCCTAGTCGCCACTTCCCCTCTTTAATACGATTGATGAGGTTACGTATGTATATGCCGTGATGATGTTGAGTCCGCATATAACTTGGTCGTCGGGCGTGAGGCGCTCCACAGGATGACTCCTCTTATTGATGCACTTGTTTAATTTTTTGCACAGGAGCACTGCAGATTGGGCAATTCTGCGCCTGCCCAGTTCACGGCCGTTGGGACCGCTCGGCGAGGAGGTAGCTGCGGGACCCATTGCAGCGACCGCGTCGCATCGATCGTGGTCCCGTTTGCTCAAGACCCCCGTGGCACCCGGGGCGACGTGGAGGGCGCGCTGGCGAGGAGATAGTGGCGGGACCCGTCGCAGCGACCGCGTCGCATCTACCGTGGTCCCGTTCACTCAAGACCTCCGTGACACCCCGGGGCGACGTGGGGGGCGCGCTGGCGAGGCTTCCTGCTCGGGGCGCGAGGAGTGGCGCGACGTGACGCAGGGACGGCAACAGTGCTCGCTGTGTCGGCCGTAGTCCCGTTCGACGTGGACAGTCTTCAAGGTCTCCACCAAGAGAACAGCGGAGGAGCAGACGTGACACGATAGCGACAGGGCCCGTCGCAGCGACCGCGTCGCATCGACCGTGGTCCTGTTCGCTCGAGATAGCGAGGCTGCCAACGCCACGACGGAGCGCTGAGATCGATGCTGCGACAGGGCGCCTAGCTGGACGGCGCGATGAAGACGCCATGATGGAGCATTGCGGTCGACGGAGATGCTGCGATGGAGCGCCGAGGTCGACGCTATGACGGAGCGGCTAGGTCGATGCCACGATGGAGTGCTGAGTCAATGCCATGACAGAGACACTGCGACGCAGTGGTGAGCTTGATGCCACGACGAGGACACCATGACAAAGCACCGAGGTTGACGCCGTGATGGGGCGCCACGGTCGATGCTGCGATGGAGCGCCACGCTGGACGTCGCGTTGGACGTCGCGACGGAGGCGCCACGACGAAGCGTCGCGGTCGATGCTGCGACAGAGCGTCACGCTGGATGCCGCGACGGGGGCGCCACGACGGAGCGCCGAGGTCAATGCAGCGATGGAGCGCCAAGGTTGACGGAGACGCTGCGACGGAGCGCCGGGCTCGATGCCGCGACGGAGCGGCAAGGTCGACGCAGACGCTGCGACGGAGCGCCATAATGGAGCGCCGAGGTCAACGCCGCGACGGAGTGCCGGGGTCGATGCCGCGATAGAGCGGCAAGGTCGACGCAGCCGTGACGGAGCACCACAATGGAGCGCTGAGGTTGACGCCGCGAAAGAGCGCCGGGCTCGATGCCGCGACAGAGCGGCAAGGTCGACGCAGATGTTGCAACGGAGCGCCACAATGGAGCGCCGAGGTCGACGTCGTGACAGAGTGCCAAGCTGCACGCCGTGACGGAGACGCCACGACGGAGTGCCGAGGTCGACGCAGCGATGGAGAGCCACGCTGGATGCCGCGTCGGACACCGCGACGGTGGAGCGCCGCGGTCGACGCCGTGACGGAGCGCCGAGGTCGACACAGCGATGGAGCGCCAAGGTTGACGGGGACGCTGCGATGGAGCGCCGAGGTCAACACAGTGATGGAGCGCCACGTTGGATGCCGCGTCGGACACCGTGACGGAGCGCCGAGGTCAACACAGCGATGGAGCGCCAAGGTTGACGGAGACTTCGCGACGGAGCACCGGGCTCGATGCCGCGACGGAGCGGCAAGGTCGACGCAGACGCTGTGACGGAGCGCCACAACGGAGTGCCGGGCTCGATGCCGCGATGGAGCGGCAAGGTCGACGCAGACACTGCGACGGAGCGCCACAATGGAGCGCCGAGGTCGACGCGGCGACGGAGCGCCACGCTGGATGCCGCGTCAGACACCGCGACGGTGGAGTGCCGCGGTCGACGTCGCGACGGAGCGCCGAGGTCGACGCCGCGACGGAGCACCGAGTTCGACGCCGCAATAGAGCGCCAAGCTTGACGGAGACGCCGCGACGGAGCATCGAGGTCAACACAGCGATGGAGCGCCACGCCGGACGTCGCGTTGGACACTGCGACGGCGGAGCACCGCGGTTGATGCCGCGCCGGAGCGCCAAGGTCAACGCCGCAACGGAGCGCCAAGCTTGACGGAGACGCTGCGATGGAGTGTTGAGGTCGACGCAGTGATGGAGCGCCAAGGCTGACGGAGATGCTGCGACGAAGCGCCGAGGCCGACGCCACGACGGAGTTGTCACGACGAAGTGCCGAGGTTGACGTCGCGACGGAGCGCCAAGCTTGACGGAGACGCTGCGACGGAGCACCGAGGCCGACACAGCGATGGAGCGCCACGCCGGATGCCGCGTCGGACACCGCGACGGTGGAGCACTGCGGTCGACGCCGCGACAGAGCGCCGAGGTCAACGCCTATGATGGAGCGCCAAGGCTGACGGAGACGCTGCGATGGAGCACCGAGGAGTCGACGCCGTGGCATCTTGGCTTCATGCGGCATCACTGCTTGCCCGTGGGTACTCCGGTGACGTAGTCCCTTGCGATGTCATGTGTGGTACTTGGTACCTTGCAGGGTGGCGTAGTCCCTTGCGATGTCATGCGTGGTACTTGGTACCTTGCAGGGTGGCGTAGTCCCTTGCGATGTTGAGAATGGTACCGGGTACCTTGCATCCCAATCAAACAAACTTCGTGTCCCCTGGCGTGGCAGGTTGCGTGAGTAGTCGTCTTCTAGCCCTAAGCTTTTCCTCCTATATCAAATAGACGGGTACTGATGTCAAGAAGGGATTGACACGCGACAACATGCGTACCGGGTCCTTGCCCAAAAAAGAAGCGAAATACTCAGAGATAGGCGCACGACGACGTGTGCATTGGGCCTTTCTTGGCTTGCAAGACGGCTCATGCGGGGGAGCGACAATACTCGACTCACATGGGGGAGATGTTTCTTCCCAGCCAATGCGTGGAGGCCTTTTACTCGACTCGCGTGGGGGGACGGGCTGCATCCCGGCACACACGAGGAAGTTTGGGTGCTCGGCTCACGTGGGGGAGTTGCTTCTTCCCAGCCAACGTGAGGAGGCTTTGCGCTCGACTCGTGCAGGGGAGATGGGGCTTCCCAGCGCACACGAGAAGATTCAAGTGCTCGACTCACGTGGGGGAAATGGTTCTTCCCGGCCAACGTGAGGAGGCTTTTGATTCGACTCGTGCGGGGGAGATAGGGCTTCCCAGCGCACACGAGGAGGTTTAGGTGCTCGACTCGCGCGGGGGAGGTGGATCCTCCCGGCCAACGCGAGGAGGCTTTTGACTTGACTCGTGCGGGGGAGATGGGGCTTCCCAGCGCACACGAGGAGTTTTAGGTGCTCGACTCGCGCGGGGGAGGTGGTTCCTCCCGGCCAACGCAAGGAGGCTTTTGACTTGACTCGTGCGGGGGAGATGAGGCTTCCCAGCACACACGAGGAGGTTTTGGGTGACGATGTTGAAGATGAGCCCTTTGCATGTTGTTCCCAAGCTTGGGCGCCGAAGGAACAAGCCAGCAGGTGGGCGGCCACGTGTCGAGCGGTGTCGATGGCACGACGGAGTGCCGAAGTCGACGTCGTGACACGCTGTCTAGGTAAGTGTCACGACGGAGGGGCGAGGTCGACTCCGTGATGGAGTGCCGAAGTCGACGCCGCAGCAGACCGTAGGGGTCGACACTGCGACGGAGACGCAAGGTCGACTCCGTGACGGTGTGTTGCAGTCAACGCCGCGACAGACTGTAGAGGTCGACACCGTGACGGAGGGGCGAGGTTGACTCCGTGACAGAGTGCTGAAATCGACGCCACGGTGGTCCGTAGAAGTCAACATCACGGCGGAGGGCGAGGTCAACTCCGTGACGGAGTGCCGAAGTCCCTGCTGCGGCGGACCGTAGAGGTCGGCATCGCGACGGAGGGGCGAGGTCGACTCCGTGACGGAGACACCGCAACGGAGATGCCGAGGTCGACGCCGTGACGGGGGGCCGAGCTGGACGCTGCGACACCGGCGCGTGCCGTCCTTCAGGTCGTCGCTCTCGTGCCCGTTGCAGTGGTGGCCGTGGTCTTCCACTTCGTTCTTCCTCACTTCTTAGGTGGAATAGCTCGATCGTCCAGCGGGCTGACGGTGGCGTCTTCGCGCTCCCGGTGGCGACTGCGGTCTTCGTCACATGGCTTCTTGCTAGCTTCCCACAGACGGCGCCAACTGTCGTAGCAACGAGGCTAGGCAGTAAACTTGTGGCACCCCCGCACGGTTACGCGGACCTACGAGGGTTGCCCGGGAAACTACGTCGCGGAGACACCGCAGTCACGCACGCGGATCGCACGGTGCGAGGACACTCGAACCCGCCGTGATGTTGCAAACCAGAGGAGAGGAGCAAGCAAACGTGTATTCAGAATTTCTGGGATCCCCCCAAATGGAAGGGGTGCCCCTCTATTTATAGGGAGAATGGAGGGGTAGGGGAGATTACAGGAATGCCCTCAGGCGTTTTACAATCATGCCCCTAGATGTACCGATGCCCTTGGGGATGTGTAGGTCTTTTCCTCCGGGAATATTTTAGGAATATCCCGTGGGTCCCGCCCGTCATGCACGGACTTGTCGCCGTCACGGACTCGACGTTGCACGGTCTTGGCGTGGTTACAGACTTGATGTTGCCGCGGAGTCGGCATCACGCGGTCTTGGTGTCGCGACGAGGTTGGTGTCGCCGCGGAGTCGGCGTCGCGCGGTCTTGGCGTCGCGACGAGGTTGGTGTCGTCGCGGAGTCGGCGTCGCGCGGTCTTGGCGTCGCGACGAGGTTGGTGTCGTCGCGGAGTCGGCGTCGCGCGGTCTTGGCGCCGCGACGAGGTTGGTGTCGTCGCGGAGTCGGCGTCGCGTGGTCTTGGCGTCGCGACGAGGTTGGTGTTGTCGCGGAGTCGGCCTCGCGCGGTTTTGGCGTCGCGACGAGGTTGGTGTCGTCGCGGAGTCGGCGTCGCGCGGTCTCGGCGCCGCGACGAGGTTGGTGTTGCGCTGATCTCCTCTAAGTATGAAAAAGCATTGAAACCGGGTAGCGCGGGGACCCCTTCCCCAACAATACCCATGCTTTTGTCTAAGATTTGCACATTTAGCATGTCAAGTTTCAATAATCCTCTTGAATGTATGCACGGTTTGGCTCGTGCAGCATCTAGATATGTTGCTCTTAGGAGTGTCATGACTTTACTTTGACCAATGTATGTTTCTCCTAATACTCCATAGTATATTTTAAAAATAAAAGTATTATGAGGTTCTAGATGGTTCTACACAAAATATTCTGACAAGCTTCTTTTTCGTGAACTGTTCTAAATTGTTGTGATGTTTTCCGTGGCTGCTTACCGTCATCGTTTGGTCTCAATAGCTGCATTGATTCATATGTTGGTACACAATGTGGGGTACACTCTTGACTGATATTGTGATTCAAATGCTCGGGACAGATTATGCTAGGATCGTGCAGGCAATCTATGCTTTCGCTCAGGTGAAGTTCACTTTACGTCATCGTTTGGTCTCAATAGCTGCATTGATTCATATGTTGTCTTTCTAACAGATTCGGCTCACTCGGTCATGAAACATAGAATCTCATGAAGAATAACCAGAGCACGATCATTCTGGACAAGCCTAACTGAGCATTCTGATCTCGTGCATCATTACTGCCCCATAGTGTACATTCTGATCACGCAGATTATTCATCTGCGAATTATGGTGCAGTACTCCGCGAGAAGCTCTGCAGCTCACGGTAATGCATAGATAACAGAGCAATTGGCAGATGCTACGTAGCAAGGATAAAGAACAACAGTAGTTCATGTCCTTTGAATTTCACCAGTCTCATGTGAGAATTTGATGCGAAGCTTAGGGAAAATGCAGGACTGAAATGGTGTAGTAGTACTTAACAAAGAGCTCACAGTGGCCCTTCGGGCTATCTACTCTCTGCACGCGGTAGTTGTCTGTAACATCTCCATTTTATTAATCTTGCTATTGTGCATCATTGCGTGACATGGCATCTGCACGAGAATTTTGAACTTTTGAAATCGTCAAGGAAAGACCTTTTTTGGTACTGGTATGTGCTTTTTTTATAACAAAAAGGTATATTGCAGATTTGTGTTAAAAAATTTGCCAACTTGTTGCAGGAAGCTATGCATGCTCTGGGGTGTCTTTTCCTGGACCCGAAGAAGATCGAAGGGAATCGCGTTAAGGATATTGCTTTCCTGGCCCATGATCCTTTCACCGAGAAGCTCAGGTACTTAACTTGATGGTAAGATTTCTGCTATATGACTAGAGAAGACATCAATTTTCCTTTCCTCACAGAAAGATGCATGGTGAAGGAGAAAGAGGATGATGGGGACGATTATGCAATTCTGTAGTGCATATTATTGTTCGGCATCTGTTGCTTTGTCATTCTCAAGTGTGAGTTTCTATTCCTCGAATATCTTCTAATTTGTTGCCAGGTGCTGTATGTCGCAGTTATCTGGTGCTATCAAATGTTTGTTCTCTTAATTGTTGTAGGATATATAATGATTCGAAGCAAGTAGGTAGAGAAGTGCTACCATTATTAAAAATGAAGTAACTAATACTTACTTTTGACATGATACAAGATCCTATGACCTTTTCTCTTGAAAGGACTCCACATGGCAAGGTACCTGCTTTCTTTGGTTATTTCTGTTATCCTAAGAGGCAAGAGTTACAATTATTATTATATTAGTAACAAGAGATGTCTACTTAGTAGTGAGAATAAGCTTGTTTCCTTGGATAGTAAGCCATTTCACAGAAAGAGCAGCTTGCTACAAACGAGATCTGTACCATTGGTTCAATTCTGGGTTCAGGTTTGCTTGGCCTCACAGCGTCAATGCTTATTTAATTATACATCTCTTTTCAAATTTTCGAGTTCTTTTCATTATGTTGAATGCAATCTACAGTCAGGATGTTGGCACCTACACTGTACATTTTCTTTGCATCTGCACTACCTGTTATCGCCTTTGGGGAGCAATTGAGTAAAGATACAGGTTGATTGTTCTTCCTTGCAATTTTAAGATCGGTAGAATTTTTCTCATTTGTAGTTACTGTCATGATATGGTACATCCTTCGTTTTGTCTCTCTGAGTTGGTACTTATGAAAATAAGAAGAACAATATAGTAGATACCTGCATGTTAATTATTGTCTCCAACATGAGTACAAAAGAAAATAAATAGTTTTCTTTATTAGATTTGACATTATAGAAAGGAATGACCAAACAGGTAATTCTGATCCTTGTTCTTAGGCACAGTTGCTGACAAGTGACAAGAAAATTTGTCGTCTTTCCGATGGTACACTAACGATAGTTGAGGCATTAGCGTCTACCACTATATGTGGCATCAGAATGTAATGGGAGGACAGCCACTGCTGATCATGGGAGTTGCAGAACCAGCTATTATCATGTACACATATCTCTACAATTTTATCAAAAAATCAGTCGAGCCTTGGACAACGGTTATTCCTGGCGCGGGCTGGATGCTAGAGGATGATAAATCAAAAAATACTTCTCATGTTTGCCTTACAATTAAACTAAATGGTGTCAATTTCTTTATCCACTGACAGGGTTTGCACGTGGACTGCGGTCATACTGTTCTAATGCCAATGTTTGATACTGCAGTTCCTTCAAACAGATTTATAAGGTTTCAGGAGACTTGTTTGGAATGTTAATTACAATTATGTTCATGCAAGAAGCTATCAAGTATATAATTTGCTATTTACTGAATATATACTGTATAGTACTACCGCGGTTATGAAATATGTGATATTTTAGAATTTGGGTGGTCAATTTTTTTTTACTTTACTTCTAATATGTATAATTTTTAAAAATTATTTGTAGAACTTTCCTTCAAGATGGACGGGCGCGGCAACGCGCGCCTTCACGTTCTAGTATGGTTTATAGAGGGAGGAAGCCAGGAGTCATATAGTCCATGGCAATTGTGCAATGAACAAGTCACTAGCTTTAGAAATTCTTACTATAAAGGATTTGCAACTAGAAAAAAAGCTGAAGAAAATTACTTCACATTTACTTCACCTCTAACTTTCACAAAGGAAGATCAAGGGTGGTGAGACTAGTTCACTAGATATGATTAATGATTGTGTAATAATATAGTTTGTAATAATTTTATTGTTACTCTGTTCGGAATCTAGCTATGCGTAATGTATATGTGTTGTGATCATAACCGAGAGAAATGGAGAAAAATAATATTTAAATGCTACCAGTGGGTAATGTTACTATATACGGTGCAAGGTGAGCACATTATTCTGGACGTAGACAACTAAACAAGTTGTGTCTGCATGCAATTGACCCAACCACCGCCTAGTGTAGACATCCATACACCATCTCCAATTGAACTAGATTGAGCTGATATATGCAACTAAACATTCTTAATTGGCTCGTGTGTGGATTTGTCCTAAATAGACTTAGCTAAACAGATACAGACTTAAAAATATATATAGACAATCAAATACATTCTCGCACGTTTGCCATTGGCTATATATATTAGTAACTGCTCCTATTACATAAGCTCCTACTATAGCAAATACGGTGATGTACTTAGGATAAAACTTTAGAATACGTCCATATGTTTTACTTACCTTTATCCTTAGTCACTTGAACTTGATACCACCGCTCATGAATAGATACAACGGTGCTAGGGCAGGCTTAGTAGGAGAATCAGATCTGAGTACGAGCCGGTGTTAAGTGACACCGGGCGGCTCGTAGCTTATCTAAGTAGTTTCTTGAGCTTTTATCAAGTGACTCTAGAACTCTTTATATTCTGACGTTGCTAACCTCACAAACAACTAATTTATTACTTCATCTAATTTAAAATATAAGTAATTTTAAACACTGGTACAATCTCCGAAGTGACATTTAATATCAATTTATGTAAAAATATGTGCTTTAAATAAAAATAACAGTAAATTCCACTTTAAATCAAGTATTTGTCACTAGATTGAACCATATTTTATATTTCATGACATCTTAAATCAGATTTAACACATATAATTTTACTTCGAAATACATTTAACATAAACTTTATCTATATATTTTCATTAGATCCGCCACTGCATAGGGGTATCAGGTATCTGTGGACTGTGGTCCGCCCAAAGATAGGTGCTCCAGCAAAGCTTGCAACCGGTTCGTTGGTCCGGCCCAGATTCAAATTTATTCATGGTGTATTTTTTTTATTTTTCGAATGTATTATGATTGAAATCAAAGACATAGATGTAAAAAGTAAAAAAAAGATTTAAATCTCTAGGTGCAGACACAGATATTTTTTTTCGAGAAACTGGCAGGAGCGCTGCCTTTCAATTAGTAGAAAAGAGAGGTGGTTACAATAATTTACACGAGTCTTACAGAGACCACAAAAACAGCGGCATGCGGACTACTCGCGAAAGAGAAAGCAACTAGATCTGTGCAAGCGGATATCCGCCAAGGCTAGGTGAGCCACTTCCCGGTAGGTCATCCTCTTGCCGGTGAAGACACGACGGTTCCTCTCCTTCCAAATGTTCCAGAGCGAGTATATCATGATCCCACTGCGCTCCCTCACGCTCCGCTCGGAGGCACTTGCAAGGAAACCCTCCCACCACATGTCTATGGAAGAATCAGCGTTTGGCGGGCTCGGGTTGGGCATCCCTTCAGCGGCATTGACTGTCCTCCACACCTCCTGCGAGAAGGGGCAATCTCGGCAAAGGTGGGCGACAGTCTCAGCTGATGTGAGGCAGAGGCGGCAGATCGGATTGTGGGGCCAACCGCGAATTGCCAAATTTTCCGCCGTGAGGATTCTTCTATGTAGAACCAGCCAGGCGAAGAGCTTGCATTTGGGGGTGGCCCGGGCCTTCCAAACCTTAGCAGAGCGAAAAGGCATTAGGCGCCCGGAGAATTGCATCTGGTAGGCAGATTTGGAGGAGTATTCCCCGGAGTTCGTCTAGTTCCAACTGATGGAGTCCGGACGAGAGGGATTGATGCCGGTGTCCTGCAGAAGCTGCCAGATGTCGATGAATTCACGGAGCTGGTCCGCGGTGCTCAACCGGGCAATGGCCGTAATCCATTGTTCCCCCTCTAGTTCCTCGAAGACCGTCCTGTTTTTTCTGGTCGCAATCTTGTAAAGCTCAGGGGTGCGGGTGCACAGGGGAGAATCCCCGATCCATTTTTCCTTCCAGAAACTGGTACGTTTCCCATCGCCAATGGTGATAGTGGTAGAGGCTCTGAAGAGTGCCATGTCAGAGTCGGTGCAGGGTAGCTGGGTGCCTACCCATGGCCGGTCTGGGTCCGTCCATTCATACCATGGCCACCTCAGCCGCAAGGCCCGGCCGAAACGATCCAGATCAGCCACCCCAAGGCCACCCAAACTTTTGGGGGTGCACACCATCTTCCAATTGACCAGGGAGCGCCCACCACTGGCGTTTTGACTGTCATCGGCCTTCCAGATAAAATTCCTAGCCAGCTTGTCCATCTTTCTGAGTACCCATTTGGGGAGTGGGATGACCGCCAAATGGTAGGTGATAGTAGCAGTGATGACAGACTTTATCAGCTCAACCCGGCCAGCCCGCGTAAGGTTTCTTCCCCTCCAGCCCGGAATGCGAGCACCGAACTTATCGATGAGAGGTTGTAAGTCCACCTTCCGGAGGCGCCGGATGTGCAGGGGAAGACCAAGGTATTTGCCCGGGAAGGTGGCCAGCTTTGCCGGGAAGACTGAGAGGGTATCTACTAGATCTATGTGGTCGCAGCAAATGGGAAAGACCTCAGTCTTGACGAGGTTCGTTCTTAATCCAGTGGCATCGGCGAAGACATCAAGGATGTGACGGATGGCCAATAACTCCTCCTTGTTTGGGTTCGCAAAAATTCCGGCGTCATCTGCGTACAGGGAAGTTCTGAGTCTGGCAGTTCGAGCCTGAAGGGGCTTGAGAACCCCCATGTCAGTAGCCATGCTGAGAATCCGTTGCAGAGGGTCAATGGCGAGGATGAAAAGCATGGGCGAAAGCGGGTCGCCCTGACGAAGCCCCCGAGCATGGTGGAAAGGGGGGCCCGGAATCCCATTAAGCAACACGCGAGAGGTCGAGGAGGACAGAGACAGGGAAATCCAGTCGCGCATGTTCTGGCCAAAGCCCAGCGCATGCAGCACCTCAAGTAGGTACGGCCAGTTGACCGAGTCGAAAGCCTTAGATATATCAAGCTTGATGAAGAGGCTGGGGATCTTCTTCGTGTGCAAAACTTTGATCAGATTTTGAACATGGAGGAAATTATCGTGGATGCAACGTTTCTGGATGAAGGCACTCTGGCTCTTGGAAACAATGTTGCCAAGCACAGGTGCAACTCTATTGGCGATGAGCTTGGAGAAAATCTTGGAGATGCTATGGATCAGGCTGATTGGGCGGTAGTCTCCCACATTTTGCGCCTCAATGGACTTAGGAAGCAGCACAATGTTGGCAGAATTGATGAGGCTTGCATAGTCGCCGTTCCTACTTGCAAGGTGTAGAATGGCAGCGGTGAGATCGTCCTTGATAATTTCCCAACAGGACTTGAAAAAAGTTCCAGTGAAGCCATCCGGTCCAGGCGCTTTGACGGAGGGTAACGAGAACACCGCCTTCTTTATCTCCAGCTCGTCAAGGGGCTCATCGAGGGCCGACAGGTCAAATGGTGCATAGCCAAGTTCTTCCCAATTCAGACATGCTGAGCGGGGCACGGGGGTGCCAAGGTGAGACTGGAAATGGTTTAACAGCTCGGCCTCCTTATCCTCCTTTGATATTGCAACGCCCCCCGAGGATTTTTGTAGCGTTTGAATGAACTTCTTACGACGTCTAGCACTTGCAGTGATGTGGAAAAGCCTAGTGTTTGCATCACCCTTCTTGATCCAAGTCAGTCTGGAACGCTGTCTCATAAGAGATTTCTGAATTGCGTATAGGGCGAGCAGTTTGGATTTGATGCTTGCGCGGAGGGTGCGCTCAGCCTCAGAAAGACCCCGAGATTCCTGAGCGGTGTCGAGGCGCCAGATGATCTCCGTCGCGATTTTGAGTTGGAGCTTGACACTGCCCACGTTCTCGCGCTGCCAGTTCTTCAGAGCTTTGGCAGTGCGGCACAAACGAGTATGAAGTCTGCGCACGGGGTCAGTGATGAGAGTTGATTTGTTCCATGCGGTTTGAACAGTTTCATGGAAACCTTGCACTTTGAGCCAGAATTGCTCAAACTTAAAGAAGGGGGCATTGGATGCGGCAGTGTCTCCATGGAGGAAAAGGGGGCAATGGTCAGAGCACATAGTGGGGAGGGCTTGAAGGTGCGCCGCCGGGAACAGCATCTCCCAATCGTTTGAACAAAAAACATGGTCAATCTTTGTGTGGGTTGGATTTTGCTGCTCGTTGGACCATGTGAAACGCCGGCCATTTAGTCGCATCTCCTTAAGCATGAGCGAGTTGAGCACCGTCTTGAATTTCCCAAGGAGCCTTCTATTGATTCTGTTATTGCTTTTGTCAGCTGCTTTGACAATCAAGTTAAAATCACCTAGCAAGATCCACCGGTCGCGCACGAGGGGTTGGAGCTGCAGTATTTCGTCGAGGAAGGCGATTTTGTCCTGCTCGGATTGAGGGCCATAGGCTCCGGTCATTGTCCAAGAGGCACCGTCAGCTAGCAAGGTGATGGTTGCCGAGATGGAGTTGGCCGAGATGATGACCTCAGACATGCTGAAGTAAGCATCAGAGACAGCCATGACCAGACCACCCCTAGTCCCATCAGCCGGAAGGAAAGAGTAATTTGACACAAATTGCGGACCGAAAGCACGACGAATAATGCTATCATTGACGACCTCGAGCTTGGTTTCCTGGATGCAAACAATAGTGGCGTGGGTGTCGCGGATGATGTCACGGATGGCATCTTTTCTCACATTGGCGTTAAGACCGCGGATGTTCCAGCATAGGATCTTTACGTCACGTTGCGACATGATTGAAACAAGTGGGCTCATAACTGAAAATAAAGGATGACATGCAAACACAGGCGGTTGACGATGATGACATGCAAACACAGGCGGTTGACGATGTGGGATACAGGCGCTGGAAGTGGCCATGATGCACACGCAGGAGCATCGGCCGAAAGCAGCTACCGGCAAGAAAAGAAAAAGGAGACAACATGGAAGTAGGCGAGGCTCTGAGGCCGTAGCTATCAGCTGGGGTTTCACACATTGACGGCCGAGGGAGGCGCTGGGGTATTCTTGGATTTCTCTGATCCTTTGGCCACCTTCTTGACATGCTTGACGAGGGTGTCAATGGCCTCGATGACGTGCGGCTCGAGGGGGGATTGGAACATCTGCGCATACGCCTGCTTGTGGCTGTCGTTGAAAGTATCATCAGGAGATAGGACACCGCACACACGGGCGATCAGCTCCTGGATGGGGTCGCCCGCGTCTCCAGCAGCAGGGGGCGGCTTCTTCTTGGCGATTCTTCCACTCCGGCGGGTGGCGCGGGCAATCGGTGCAGCAGACTTGCGCGTCTTGCAGGCTGGCGCGGCCGGCGCGGGCAACAGCGGCGGTGGCACAGGCTTGGTGACTGTGCTCATGAAGTCAGCCAGGGTGCACGAGTCATCAACGCTCTCGGCCAGTGGCGGTGCAACTGGTGCGGCCACCGGGGGCATCGAGACATTGTCCACAGAAGGGTGCAGATCTGGTTTGTCGATGGTGAAAGCCAGGAGTACTGGGACGTCGACGAGCGTCGTGTTGGCAGCAGCAGCAGCGACGTCAAGGACGACGGCAGTGTTGACAGAAACAGCCTCGTCCAGGACGGCATCATCGGAACAGTCGTGCCAGGCTTCATTCTCCAGGACTGGCAAGGCAGACGTGTCGACAAGGGGCGGCGGCACGACCTGCAAGTCCTGCAATACCGCGCAGATGCGGTCCTCATGCTCCGGCAGCAATGCTACCATGGGCTCGACTAGCAGCGAGCTCTGGTCATCCACGGGCAGCGGCCCAACAGTGGTCACCGACGGGGACTCGGGCTCGTGCAGGATCACTGCCTTGGGCGTCTGCGTGAGGGTGACTGCAGGGGCTGGGGGTGGGGGCTGGGCCAGTATCTGGACCACCGGGGCAGCAGCGATGAGGGCACGTAGGTCAGCGGCCTCCCGCCAGAGTGCGTCATCCGCGCCCGCACAGATAGCTGCCGCCTGGGCCGCGAAAGGGGAGGCGTCGGCCGCCGCGAGACGCCTGTGGCCACTCACGCCGCAACCAGCACCTGACCTGCGGCGCGGGGAGCGCGAGCGCGTGCGACGCGCGCCCTTTGTGGCATCTGCGCGAGGCGCGCGGCGATGGCCATCACGAGCAGTGCCCTGGTCATCATCTTCATCATCATGGCGGCGTGGAGGCGGTCGGGGGTGGTCGTCGTGTCCCTACCGAGCCCTACGTGCAGCCGCCGCTCTGGAGCCGCGCGAGTCGAAGTCCAGCGGCACCTCCGCTCCCGAGCCGCTCGAAAGGTCGATGGGGTCGCCATCCCTTGTGCCGTGGTGCCAGACGAAGTTGGTCGAGGGCGCAGAGAAGGGGGGGTCGCCGGCAGCATGGCCATCGAAGTCGACGGGCGCGGCAGAGTAATCCTCCACGGTGTCGAGGTGGACGAGGACGCGGTAGGTGGAGCCACGCTTGAACCGGGCCGGCTTCCTGCTGGCGGTGATGCCGGCCTCATCCGGCGAGGTGCAGGTGAGCCATATCACCTTCGGCAGCGCGCTGGGGTTCGTGGTCCACGCCCAGAGCCCAAGGGCCCGGGTGTCCGTCATGGTGACGGAGCGGTCGTCAAAGGACTCCAGGGCACACCGGCGGCCGAGCAGACGCTCGACAATGTTGGGGGTCCAGGCGAAGGGAGGGATCCCACCCAGGTGGAGGTGGATGCGGAAGAAGAGCGCCGCGCCCAGAGCGTGCGCCAAAGGCCTCCACGGCCGGACGTAGACGATGGAGCCATCATCCACCTTGATGCGTCCCTTGCTGATGGCGGCGTCGCAGTCCTCTTTGCGCTCGAACTTGAGCAGGAATTCCTCAGGGAAGTGGCGGCTGACGACCACGTCGTCGCGGCGCAGGTTCCTGAAGCAGTCCCGCAAGACGCTCTCCACCTCGCGCGGCGCCATAGGACGCGGCGAGTCGACAGCCCAGGCGATGGCGGCAGTGGCTTCCCAGCAGCGGCGGTCACGGTCGAGCTCGAAGGACGTCGCCACCACACAGGTGTCCTCGTCAGGGCGGCTGGCCGGAGCACCGAACCCCTGCTGCGCCATGGCAACCGGCGGCGAGTAGGCTTGGGCGATGAAGGCGGAGCGATGCGTGCCCGCGACAATAGCAGCCCAGGAGGAGGAGTTTGGGCTTCCAGTTCGCAACGAGGACGACGGCGGACAGGCTCTGGCTGGTGGTGGCGGTGGAAGGCGGTTGGTTCTGGCTGGTGGTGGCGGTGGGAGGTGGCTGGTGCAGTCGCGCTCCCGGTGGCCGGAGCACCGGCAGGCGAGACACCGTATCGGATCACGGCAGTCACTGGCGTGGTGGAGGGGGGAGAGGCAGCGAAAACAGAGGCCCCTGGTGCGCCTTAAGAAAGCAAGCTCCCTCTCCGACGCCAGCCTGGATCCCCGCTGCGCCGGACGCCGGTCGCATCGCAAGAATGGCCGGTCATGTCGCAGACGGCGCCTCGAGCCCACCATCGTCCATGCCGCAGCGTCTTCCTCCACGCCCCTAGTCACAGGCCTAGGGCCCGACGTGTCAAGGCGCGAGCCTCCGTCTTCAATGCCGCCCGAGCTACCAGCGTCTTCAATGCGTAGCGCCCCAACCACCAGGGACTTGAGTCGAGGCAGAGGGGCGAGGGCAGGCGTGCGGGCTGAGCCGCGGAATGGGGAGGACGGAAGGGAGTCTGGCACCATCTCGGAGGACGAGGGGAGCTCCGGCCGCGGCGGCGACGGTGCATCGGGATCCAGATCTGGAATGGCGGGCGACGGGGCGTGGGAGGTGTGCGGCGGCGCGAGCTGGCTGGATGCGAGGGGGGCAAGGACGGTTGGCTTGAACGGTGGGGGGGGGAGCGTGCGGGGCGGCGGTGGCAGGGGAGGGGGCGGCGGCGGCGGCGTACGCGCGTGGGGCGCGGACGTCGCGAGAGCGGAGGCCACCCGAGGTACCATCTCCCCTTCCTTCGGCCCAGACACAGATATAGGACAATAGTAATACGAAACATTACTCATCTATTCAATAACGTCGTAGCAGATCAAGCTATCTTTTCTTACTTTAAAAATATTATCTTTAATAACGTGACGTTAGTTAGTCTTTCCTTAGTTATGCGTGGAAGTAAAACCAAAACCGGTTCGTCCGAACAGCTTAAAAAAAAGAACCTTGTATTTATTTTCTCCTTTCGTCCCTACACGCTACGCTACACTGACTCTACACAGTCTGGTCTGGACCCCGCCGGCCGCCGGCTGCCGGCTGCCGGCTGCCGGCTGTCTCCCCGTGACCGTGACGAACAAACCGATCCCACAAACGCCAACCGCGCCAGCTGCCAGCCATGCTTATCTGCCTCTCCACTCCCGAGGGACGCGACGCTGACCACTTCACCACCACTTTTCCCGCTCTCCGCGCGCGCGGAGCTACCGAGGACTGGAGTTGAACCAAGCCATGGCGGCGCCTCTGCTCCTGCTAGTTCTGCTCGCCGCGGCGGCGGCGGCGGCGAGGGAGGCGGTGGCGTTTAACAGCACGAGCGCGGCGGCCACCAAGCTCAACGTGCACCTGGTACCGCACTCCCACGACGACGTCGGGTGGCTCAAGACCATCGACCAGTACTACGTCGGCTCCAACAACTCCATCCAGGTGCAGCAAACGCCGGCCGCGCGGCGCCTCCCGTTCTTGCCTTTGCCGTGGTTCGTGATTTTTTCGATGTGGATTGCAGGGCGCGTGCGTGATGAACACGCTCGACTCCGTGGTGGACGCGCTGGCCAGGGATCCCCAGCGCAAGTTCGTCTTCGCGGAGCAGGTGATGTGCTCGCACAAATGCCCTGCCCCGATCCTCTCTTTTACTTTGCCGGGCCAGTGCCATGGTTTGATTTGAGTGACATTTCTTCTCTTCCTCTTCTTTGCCAAAGAAAATAGTGTTCGATCTCTTCTTTTACTTCCCCATGGTTTGACAGTTCTTGCTTGCTCGTGCGGTAGATGGGTGCAATCATTCCATAAGAACAAACCAAATCTTTTGATTGCTTTACTAGGGAGTTGGGGAATTCGGTTGGGATAAGCAGAGGTGGTCGGACTGAAAATTTGGGGGCAAACTTCAGGAGGAATTGTCCACATTCTTGTCTAGTGTGTGCGTCATACATACTGTTAATTACTTCACACAATGATCCATACTCCACATGCTGCTATACGGCTACACCGCACTGGTACATACGTAGCAAGTTTGACTGACTTCTGGTTCATAGACTCCACTGTTTGACATCGACAACCACGATTTCGATTGCCATCGCTCCGCCACCATAGAGATAAGCAAAAGTAAGGCGCCGAATAATTTTTTTTGCATTTTTTTTTGCATCTATGCGCCGAATAATCGGTGCAGCATATCCCCTGTTTCACCGCAACCCCATCTAGTTCGGTCGTGCGACAGTACCTCTCACGTGCCCATCCTATCCTACAAGGCTGTGATAATGAAAGTGCCACACCTTCCACTCCTAGATCCGGATGGCCATGCTTCAGCATGTCCCATCGATTTTGTCATCTTTCAATTGCCTTTCAATGATAAGCTCTATCTATCAGAGGCAGTAGAGCGCCATACACTGAATGATGTAAAATGTCTTATGTGTGAATCTGACATAGAAAAAATAATGAGAAAATTTCACTAAAATCCTGGTATTTGTACAAACTATTACAAAACTCCAGAATTAAGCACATGTTTCACAAAGCTTCAAATATAATTTGCAAAACGCCATGTTTTACCATTACATACCGTCATTCTAGACCATACAGATAACTCGGCCTATTGAGCTCAATTTTATGAAGCTTCTGTTACAATGATCTAACCTATCATCGAATTCAGAGATCATCCAGGCTATATAAGATTACTACAATTGGCTAACTTGATGCACCCATCGACTCTGTCCAAATCTTGAACTTATTCCTGGTGTGTACTGACTTAACTAAGCTAGACATAGTGTATCACTCCTAGCTAACCTCAAGCTACCAGTCTTTGACAACTCTTAATAGTATGTCCAACAGATTAACCTAACTACTCAAGTGATCCATTCTCGACTCCTTGGATCACACAAGCTAGAAAAGTTCTTAATCTTCATCATCAGCCTTTTTCTCGAACTTAAAATCCAAACTTGGGTCAACTCACTTTACCCATGTCATCAATATCCGTCACGGAGGCCTAACAACACTTAAACTGGGCACAACATGTTAGTCCCGACAATTTGGTTGTCCTTAATCACCAAACTCGAATTAGGGGCCTAGATGCTTTCAACTCTTAAAAAGTTCAAAGATCTAGCCCAACGTTTGGGGGACAAGAAAATGAATTTTCTCTTTATGTTACTTTTTAAGTAATGTTAAATCATCTTAACTTTGAACACTGAGTTACTGACTTATGTCTTTTGCATTTAGGCGTTCTTTCAAAGGTGGTGGGTAGAGAAAAGCCCAAAAATCCAGGCCATAGTCCACAAGCTAGTTGATTCTGGTCAGCTAGAGTTCATGTATGGAATGTGATTTGCTTATTCCCTTGGATCTTATCTATAGAATTTTGACAAAATTTGGATATTTGTGACTCAGAAATGGTGGGTGGTGTATGCATGATGAAGCTGCTGTTCATTATATTGACATGATTGATCAGACCACACTTGGTCACCGGGTGATCAAGAAACAATTCAACAAGACTCCAAGAGCTGGCTGGCAAATTGATCCTTTTGGTCATTCTGCAGTTCAAGCTTATTTGCTTGGAGCAGAGGTAATATAACACAACATTTGCAGATGATGTCAATATACCCGAAAGGATTGAAGTGATAGTATAAACTGACACATGCACCGAATAGAAGATCAAGACACAACTCTCTGCCTTGCATTCCATTCATGTGCATTTATGCAAATGTAGTCTAGTGCTTTTTCCTTTTTAATATGGTGAAATCAAAATGCACTAGTTTAGTTTTAGCCAGATGTGCCATTTTTTCTTATGGATATGGTGTTTGGTGAATATACTTAACCAAGGGTAGTTGGGTTATGTAATTGGTTTCTGCTGATTGTTGTTGCCTGGCCTACATATGGTACAAGTCATAGACGAGGACCGCTTTTGATCCTTCAACCCTTCACAAAGTTGGTTATTTTGCTATATTTATTACTCTTGTAGTACAAGAAGAAGACTGTTCCTCCAAATGTCAGAGCTTAATTTTTCCCTGACATCTGCCTTCTGCTTTGAGAAGGATTTATGAATTTACATAGCTGGCAGCCTGTATAATATATAGTTAGATGGAATTATGTTACATCTTAATTTATTGTAGTCCAATGAAGTAAAATTCAACATATTTTTCCGATGAAGTAAAATTCAACATATTTTTGCAACACAATAGGTGAATATGCCGGTGATATCAAAATTGCAGCTTTTTTTTTCTGGTGATGTTGTCATGGTTCAGATTTCGTTCAGAAAATAGTTTGCTTATTTAGTCAGTCATGTTTTTACGGTTTGGTTAATAGCTAAAATTTGCCATGCCTGCTACATTTGATAATCAGATCTTACTTCAAGGCTTTTTAGATCTACAAAAATAAAATAAAAAATATTTTTTGATCATATTCATGTTACAGTGGAGCAAGGTAGAGTGGGGTCAGTAAAAGAAATTTTCAGTCACCAGTCACTACTGGGGCATGGCAAGGTGGTTGCTATGTTTTGGGGCGGGACGATACATGTGGGAGACAAGTACACCCCATTTAGTACTGATTAAACTTGAGATCGAAGATTACTGGTCTGATAACTTGGTAGCATCATGGTCTCCTTTGTCATTAGGCACCAGTTAGTTGTCATTTACTGGTCCACATTACAGGTACTACTGGTTATGCTGGAGATTTGGTCTGATCCTGGATATTAATCAAAAGTCTTATTTGTGTTTCAGAATTTTATTAGTGATGTAATTTTCTCTTCCTGAAGAATTGATGTACTATTATGTGGACATTTCATATTTGTCTTTTTTGTTGTTGTTGTAAAGCTTGGTTTTGATTCTGTGCATTTTGCAAGAATTGATTACCAAGATAGGGCAAAGCGTAAAGAAGATAAAGGCCTAGAGGTTATATGGAGGGGCTCGAGAACTTTTGGTTCATCTTCTCAGGTTATTATTTTTCTTTTGCTTGCAAAGCACGTAGGATTAGAATGAAACCACTTTTTGGTATGTGTTCATTTAAATGTATGGTTGAATTGCAGATCTTTACGAATGCATTTCCTGTCCATTATAGCCCTCCAAGTGGCTTTGGCTTCGAAATTTTCGATGACATCACACCTGTTCAGGTACATGGCTGTATGCAAGCAGTTTCAATGATCTCCAGTTCTCCGCAGAACCTTACGCACATTATAATTCATTTACGACCATTGGTAGGACGACCAGCTGCTGTTTGACTATAATGTTGAACAACGTGTTAATGATTTTGTTTCTGCAGCCATAGCACAGGTAAACTCTCATTTGTTGCGACAGCTCTTGGTTTACTCGACCAATTTGAAAGTAGGATTTGAACTGAAACCTAGATCTGACTTCTGATGTTCCATTAATCAGGCAAATGTTACACGTACAAACCACATAATGTGGACCATGGGGGATGATTTTAACTATCAGTATGCTGAATCCTGGTTCCGGAATATGGATAAGCTTATCCATTATGTGAACAAGGTATTGCTGATTAATAGATTTGAACTGTCAGACTGTCAGTTGAGGCTTTCAAGTTTTGATGCATAGATTTCATGTTCTGTTCTCATTTCTTAGGCATTCCGCAGACTCTCTACTTGATTTTTCCTTTTTCTTTTCAGGACAGGTAAACTGTATGTATTTTTTATAGGACTGTAGCATATTTATGAGCTTTGCGTGACGTCCCCTATTCTCATGTACTGACCGCATTTCATTCAGGGAAAGATAGATAACTAATTTCTTAACACCTACCGAGCACATTAGTTAATGTGATTTGTCTATGAATATATATTTATGAGCTTTACGTGACCTCCCCTATGCTCATGTACTGACTGCATTTCATTCAGGGAAACATACAGAACAAATTTCTTAACATCTACCACACACATTAGTTAATGTGATTTGACTATGAACATAATGACATGCATGGTTAACTAATGTCCTGACATTTGATGATAAGAACTAATGTCCAGAAAAATGCAGGATGGCCGAGTGCATGCACTGTATTCTACTCCATCCATTTACACAGATGCAAAATATGCATCAAATGAATCTTGGCCACTCAAATATGATGATTATTTCCCGTAAGTTCTCAAACTTACTAAAATGATAAAGAGTTCATCTTTTATGCTCTTATTATGCTGCAAATTGCAGATATGCTGATTCCACAAATGCTTACTGGACTGGGTATTTTACAAGCCGCCCAACTTTCAAGCGATATGTTCGAGTGCTCAGTGGATATTACCTGGTATGGTATTTTTGCAAGACAAGTCTACAACTACAGAAATCATGGTGATGTGTAAATTATACATTCAAAAGTTGACTAGGAAAATGGCATATCCTGACAGGCTGCACGTCAAGTAGAATTTTTGGTGGGTAGGAAGTCCTTGGGATTGTTCACTTCAAGCTTGGAAGATGCATTGGGAATTGCACAGCATCACGATGCAGTCTCAGGAACAGCAAAACAGCACACAACCGATGATTATTCAAAACGCCTTGCTCTTGGAGCATCTCAGGTTTATAATTTCCAATATAGTAATGTTGTGCTCTTTTTACTTTGTCAAACAAATTAACAGATTAGTCTTATAGGTTGAGAAAGGTGTCAATACTGCTCTGACTTGTCTGACAAGTTCTAAAGGAACATGTATTTCTTCAACAGTAAAATTTAATCAGGTGAGATAATATAAACTTGATAGCAGTTTCTCTAGTATTGCTTATCACGTCTCTCTATACATATATTTTTTAATATTTTTCCATGGGCCTCACATTTCTTTTGTCTCAAGAGGAAACAAGTCGATCAGAATTTATTCAACATTTACTATTTGGCGCGTTCTGGCATAGCACTTTACTAATTTAAGCTATAGTTTAAGTTTAACTCTATATAATTTTTTCAAAGTTCCCCATGTGATCGAGGAACATGTTTACATGATCTAACTGTAGTCGATTTTTTTAGTGCCAACTGCTCAACATAAGCTACTGCCCTTCAACCGAGGAAGCAATTTCAGCGGGGAAGAGTTTAGTAAGTACTATATGTTTTATCATAATGTATACCAGTTAAGATTATGTACATAATGACATGATCTTCTGCAGGTTATAGTTGCTTACAATCCTCTTGGATGGGAACATAGTGACTTCATTAGGGTTCCAGTAAGCGTCTGAAACTTTACTCAACGCTCCTAGCCATAATTTCTGATGCTCCATAAAAGAACTTTATAGATCAAGAGTATTGAGGCTCCATGTGTAGAGAAATATACCACCAAATTATTGAAAATCCTTTGGTACTTTGTCTGCATAAAGAAAGAAATTTGTTGACGAGGCTTGTACCTGTTTTTACTAGATCCCAGCTTCTTGAGCTAATTTACTTGTATAGTTCGATAATTCTTTTAATATTTTCAGGTCAATGATGCACAGCTAGTTGTAAAAGACTCCAATGGAAGTTTTGTCAATTCGCAACTAGTTCAGGTCGATAATGTGACAAGCAATTTAAGAAAGTTGTATGTGAAGGCTTATCTTGGAATCGCAACAGACAAACCCCCAAAGTACTGGCTACTATTTCAAGCTTCTGTACCACCAATGGGATGGAATACTTACTTCATTTCAAAACCCACTGGCACAGGTGAAACCACATCATCTTAAAAATATTGAGATTAAATTCCTTTGAATGAACTGTTTACCAGAAAGGACTGCTAAAAATCAAACTTTACTATTTTTTTTATTGTGATGCTCATAATATGGCATGGGATGTATGCGTCAGAACTGTTTAGAGCACCATATTGAATATTCAAAGTGTATTTAGGTTATCTTCACAGAGATCAATTTTAATTGCTAAGCAAAATCCGACTTAACTGTTACTGCAAATACAATACCGTAAAAGAATATGATTAGTGATTACTTCGCTCGGTCAATCTGAAAATATCTGGTTTTATCTCACTGCTGTGTTATTAGTTTCTTTGGTTTATTTACATGATTTACCTGCAAACCTTCCAGGGTCCAACAGAACAGGGTATGTCTCAGCCATGGTTTCTCCAAATAAGGACACAATTGAAGTTGGACCAGGGCCTCTAAAGATGACCTTTTCATCAACGTCTGGGCAACTCATGAGGATGTTCAATTCTGTATCAGGAGTGAGTCCTAATACACACTTGGCTCTGCTAAAAAAGAAAATGAATAGATTAAAATGTAGTACGATTTAACAAAATTCTAGATGTATACAGATAAATTTAATACTGCTATTTTTTCAATATGTAGTAGTTCTAACATAAGTTTGTTAATCCTGTATCCAATATTAAAAGTTAGATAGTTTGTTTCAGGTGGATTTACCAATTCAACAGAGCTTTCTTTGGTATAGCTCAAGCACCGGTGATGCCATGGACTCACAGGTTTTACTATGGAACAGAAATTTTCTCAGATAAATAATATCTAATTCACATTTGATTTGTTCTGGTGTATATGTTTTATTCTAGGCATCTGGAGCTTATATTTTTAGACCAGATGGGGCTACACCGACTATTGTTTCAAGATTGGTACAACAATAACTTGTGACTTATTTGCATTTTAATTTTTGTTCTCTTGTCCATTTGTCTATCTACCCTGTGACAATTTCTTCTTAGATTATAGGAGTATTTGTTATGATTCTATAGCCCAAAGGGGCAATATACATACACAGTACAAGAAGGGAAAATTACAGAGACCCCCCCTACAAGAAAATTATATACAATCTACTCTTAACATATTTGAGGGTAACGTTTCTATTAATATTAACTATCATACTAGTGGTGCTTGTTGTATTTCCCTAGAATCCTTTATCTATTCCGCAAAACTATAGTTGATGGTTATGCGTATAACATCACAGAACATCAAAAGATACAATGATATACATTGAAAAGGCATACTGCAATTCCCCATAACTGAATGATTTATTATGCAAACTAGAGTTGATGGAAGTGTGGTATTTATTTATTTTGTTCCTTCTTATCACTTAAAATCATGAGTGTAATATTGCAGGAAACAGTACAAATTATCCAATCTAGTCTCTCCTGTAGGTGTAGTAAAAGGGAGTACTTAGTCTATCTATCTAATATTTACTAAAATAAGTTTACCTGTCTATTATTTACTATTCAAAACTTCAAATACATTTTTTTTCCTGTTAGGTACCACTAAAAGTTATCCGTGGGCCTCTGGTTGACGAAGTCCATCAGCAATTCAGCTCATGGATTTATCAGGTCAGACCTAAAATTTTACTCCAATTTACACACCCCACATCAGGATTAAGTGTAATTGCTGAACCTATAGTAAGAGCATTACATGATTCATTTGCTACCTGTCTTCGCTTGTTTAGTCCTTCTCTGCCTGTTGCACTTTAATGTGCCAAGATTTTCTGAAAAGATAGATGATTAAAGGACTTCATAGTCTGATATGTGACACCAATTTTAGTTCACCCATGGTTCCAACTACTTAGATCAGCATGAAAGGAACACACCTTGTGGCTAAAACTTAACACCTCAACCCAATGTGGCCTATGTTCGGGTTGGAAGTAGTGGGTTATCCATATGTTTGGTGTAGTTGCATATAAACCTTGTGGATATTTCTATTTAGAATGTTTAATTTATGCAAGCGAGGATGAAAGCCTAAGTGTTCCGTCAAAAAAGAAGAAGCATGAAAGCCTAAGTGTTATTATGGGCTGAACATACCTAGAGTGTTACAGATGGTATTAGACCATTACCAGCGCTGTACAATTACATGCATGTGTGGGCCCATGTGCCCGCACATGGCACGAACTGCTGAGCTGTGATTTGGGGTACTTGCAGACATTCTGTTTGCTAGTGAAGCATCGGCCAAAGGTCATGGGTGTACAATTACAACAACAACAACAACCAAGCCTTTTGTCCCAAGCAAGTTGGGGTAGGCTAGAGATGAAACCCAATAAAATTTGCATGAGCCAAAAGGAAATTACTTGCCTGCTATGATCCTATGATTCAGTCTGTCTGTCCTTTCTTCTACCACACCACAGAACATTTCCTATCTCCTAGTATCCAAAATTTCTATGAAGATGTAATTCTTAACTATGTAAGAATTTCTAGCATACTTTATTGGTTATGATTTGTCGATCCCTCACGTGTTCATGCCAACATATTTTTCCATAGGTGTAATATATTGATTATGACAGAAAGATCTATTTGAGTATCGATTAAAATATTCTTTGTGTAGGTTACAAGACTCTACAAGGATAAGGAACATGCTGAAGTGGAATACACGGTTAGTAATTTCTACCACCTTGACAAATTGATGTCTGGATTATATTTTCCAGGTTTGGAAAATATGATATTCCATCAATATTAGCATGCATTGAATTTTATTTTATTTTCTCTTGTGTGCGAAAGATTGGGCCAATTCCTGTTGATGATGGCGTAGGAAAGGAGGTCATCACCCGACTGACAGCAAATATGGTCACCAACAGTACCTTTTATACAGATTCTAATGGAAGAGATTTCCTAAAAAGGGTAAAATCAATTTAAATTATGCGTCAGATATTTGATGATACTGTTATTAGTTTATTTGTTACTTGGTTAGAAATTTCTCTTTGTATGAAATATTCTTAAATAGATCATTACCCAACCTTCTCATCTATACCTTAATTATTTTTGTGGGAAACAGCGAGAGCCCTATTAAATATCTATCTGCGAATAATAGTTAGAGTTTTGAAAGTTTGTGTACTCTCCTTTTATATCCAAGTTCATGCTGAATTTCATCTGTAGGTGAGGAACTACAGGGAAGATTGGGACCTTCAAGTGACTCAACCGGTTGCGGGAAATTACTATCCGGTATGCACAATATTAACATTTTCACAGTGAGAATCTTTAATTTGTAAGATACCATCATAGGAATTTAAATATAGACTGTCCTATTATTAAATACTTTGTATAATGTTGTCCTCCGTATGCATAAAGCTAGAATCATTTTGCACGTGCACATAATGAGGCACCAGGGCAAAAGATGTATATTAGAGCAGCCATTTTTTTGTCCATTGACTCATTGAGTAATCGTATAGACGGGTGCTAAATAAAACCATAAAAAGACTAGATGAATATGTGCTATCCATTCTATTACCGAATAAATGAACAAGAAATTGTGACAATTCTGATCATGTTACATGCAAGGACAACTAAAATAGCTCTGTACCTTTGCTCTTAATTTGATTGGAAAAGCTTCAGCAAATCATTTCCCCATTTTCTTGAGTAGTGTGAAACCCACCGTGGAAGGAGATTTGCTCTAACTGACTAGTAATAGTGCAATGTGTAGGAGTTGAGATCATTTCAACATAAAGCCAAAGTTTAAGCTCTCATGCATGTGAGTAGACAACAAACACTCATAACTCATTTGGACTGTTAAAGATTCATGTACATACAGTTAGCCTAACATTCTTTTTTTCCGAGAATATGGAAAAGATGGGTAGAAATATTTCAAATACAGCCATGACACTCAGTCAAGAGACCGGACCAGACCCAGTGCATCACGGCACCAACCCACGCACTAAGCCTATGGTAGGATCATGCGCACACCTGCCGCTCCAGCGCGAGCCCAAGATCATGCCTGCTTGATTTTGTGCACACGGTGCATGAAATCTGGATGCTTCCCATTGAAGATGCACCCATTGCGCTGCTTCCAAATCGACCAAACAGTAGCATGGTCTGCAAAGTACATCCTTCCCTCTAACTTGCCGGCAGTGTTCTGTAGCACCGTAGATCACTAGTCGGTGAATTCTTCACCAATGCTCAGGATCTTTGCAGATCAGCGATTCCAGGAGAGCACCTCGCGCCAGGTTTTGTTGAATAATTAGGCAATAATATGGTAAAACTAATCCGAAGACATAACATGACTAGAAACAATTAATCGAAGCTAGACATGATTAAGAGCATAGGCACTATCACACAACACATATCTAGATCACAGATCATCACTAGCATTATAAACAACACCATATTTAACACCATCTGTAGAAAGAAGGTGTTACCAGAAGCGATGCGACAAGTCGACGCCGCGAGACTTGCCGCAGTGAAGAAGTCGATGCCGCGTGATTTGACGTAGCGTAGAAATCGAAGCCGAGAAGAGATCGATGCAGTGCAAATGTTGCAGTAGATCGAATAGCAACGAGCAGTCACGTGATCGCTTCCCAGAAACTTGCATAATCAGATGTTCTGACCAGGGATAAAAAGATCGGCGGAAACCGGTCCTACCGGCTGGGCAGGTAAAGAAACATGGGTCCAAAAAGTATAAAACTGTAGAATAGTAGAGACCCATCACTCTTGGCCCATTTGGCCCATCCCAAAACCCTACATCGGTTGGACTCAGGGGGAGCTCCTGTGCAAGCCGCTACAGCTAAGGTTAGCCCCAAACCCCACATGGTATCAGAGCACGGGGAGGGGCGCTGACCGGCGGCGCCGGGGCGGCGCACTGGGAGGAGGCGGCGTGGTCGCGGGAAGCGGAGGCGAGGTGCTACGCGCGGTGCTGCGGGAGCAGCCGCGGCGGAGGTCGGCGGGAGGTGCGGCACTGGGAGGCGGCGGCCCGGTCGTGGGTGCTGCGGGAGGCGCGGTGCGGTGCGGCTGCACGCGCTGGGAGGCGACGGCGCGACGTGGTGCGGCGAGAGGCGCGGCGCAGCTCCGGTGGGTGCCGCGGGAGGTCGGGCGGCCCCAGGCAGAGGCAGCAGGCGGCCGGCTCGGGCGTAGGAGGTCGGGAGGCCGGCGCGGAGGCAGCAGGGGCCGTGCGCGCGGGCGGTGAGGCTGGAGGAATCCCAGCGGCGGCGTCCCGTGTTGCAGAGTGAGCAGAGCAGACGGGAAGGAGGAGATCCGAGCGGCGGCGCGAAGATGAGCGGGAACGGAGTGGTGAAGAAGGTGGCGGAAGTGGCGGCGAAGGCCGGGAAGGCGATCGACTGGGATGGCATGGCGAAGATGCTCGTCTCCGAGGAGGCACGCAAGGAGTTCGCCACCCTCCGCCGCACCTTCGAGGACGTCAATCACCAGCTCCAGACCAAGTTCTCCCAGGAGCCCCAACCAATTGACTGGGAATACTACAGGAAAGGAATCGGATCAAAAGTTGTGGATATGTACAAGGAGGCTTATGATAGTATTGAGATCCCCAAGTATGTTGACACTATCACTCCTCAGTACAAGCCGAAGTTTGATGCTCTGGTAGTTGAATTGAAGGAAGCAGAAAAGGCATCTATGAAGGAATCAGAGAGGATAGAGAAGGAGATTGCTGAAATGAAGGAGATGAAGAAAAAGATCAGCACAATGACTGCAGACGAGTACTTTGAGCAGAGTAAGTTGGAGAAGGAACTGGATGTACTGAAGAGGAAGGTTAACTTGATTCAAGCCAATAAGGATGCTGCAGTGGGCATTGTCCATGAGAAAGATGCTGAGGCTACAAACCTTAGGGCTGAATTGGAGAAGCTTGAGAGCTATAACCGTGGGAAGGACCGTGACATTGGGGTCCTGAAGGCAGAAGTGAGGAACAAGGGGGAACAGATCAATGGCAAAACAGGTACAAGTGCAGCAGCAAGTCCTGCTGAACAGGGGGCTGAGAGTTTTGGACATCTAGCCCACTATGTCTACACTTATGAATGTGACCTTGCAGCTATATCTGTTGTAACACAAAAGGCAGATTCCGAATGGGTACTAGATTCAGGAGCCTCGAAGCATGTTGCTGGGAATATGAGGGAGTTTAGATCATATACCCAATATCCCCTCACATATCAGAAAACTATTTGTACAGCTGATGGCACTGCACAGCCTATTAAAGGAGTTAGGACAGTAAACTGTACATCCACAATTGAGCTGTCCTCTGTCTTACATGTTCCTGCATTTCCTATGAATTTAGTCTCTCTAGGTGCTCTAATTGATCAGCAAGACTGCCGGGTTATTCTTGATAAGGGTATGTGTTTGATTCAGGAGAGACAGACTGGCAGGAGGATTGGGACGGGGACCAGGCGTAGGGGACTGTGGTACATGGACCGTGGTGTATCTGTCTCGGCAGAGGACACTGTGCTTGTAGCCAGTTCTGAAGACAAGGAGGCTATGGCGATGATCCATCACTGTAGGATGGGACATGTGTCATTTGATAAGATGTATCTTGTATTTCCTGATGTAATGAACGGTGTAGACCGCAGTAAGCTGAAGTGTGATGCTTGTGAGTATGCCAAGCACACCAGGACCTCCTATGTGAGTAAGGGGCTCAAGAGTATAGCTCCCTTCATGCTAGTGCACTCTGATGTATGGACATGTCCAGTTGTGTCTGTAAGCGGCATGAAGTATTTTGTGACCTTTATTGATTGCTATTCTCGTATGACTTGGATCTATCTCATGCGTCATAAAGATGAAGTGTTTCAGTGTTTTAAGAAGTTCTCTGCTATCGTGAAAAATCAGTTCAATGTCCAAATCAAGATTATTCGGTCTGATAATGGTACTGAGTATGTTAACAGAGTGTTTGGTGATTTTTTGTCTGAACAGGGAATTCTTCATCAAACTTCATGTCCGGACACACCCCCCCCCCAGAATGGTGTAGCAGAGAGGAAGAATCGGCATATACTGGAGGTTGCTCGATCTATGATGTTCACTATGAATGTGCCCAAATTTCTGTGGAGCGAGGCTGTAATGACTGCCACCTATCTCATCAACCGCACGCCATCCAGAATCACAGGTATGCAATCTCCGTGTGCGTTGCTGCTAGGTGAAAACAAATTTGTCGTGCCTCCAAAATTATTTGGCTGCACAGCTTTTGTTCGGGATCATAGGCCGTCAGTGAACAAGTTGGACCCTCGTGCTGTCAAATGTGTATTCATCGGATATCCCTCGGGTCAGCAAGGGTATAAGTGTTGGAGTCCTGTGGAACGCAGGACCTTTGTGAGCATGAATGTTACATTTCGGGAATCCGAACCATATTATGGGGCGAAGACTGATCTGAGCTTGCTGTTCAAGGATCTGGACCATCCTGCCGTTGGTCCAGAGGGGGAGAATACCTGTGGGGGTAGTAATATTGGTACTGATGCATCAGAGCAGCAGCATCAACAGCCTCTGATGGGTGTTATTCCAGTGGTGGTGCAGAATACTGGTACAGTGAGAGAACAGCACAGTACTGCAGGAGCAGGAGAGCAACAGCAGGAAAGGTGGCGTGATCCTCCACGTGTTTATGGCAGAAGACAGGAGGTTAATGAACAGCAAGATGAGGGACAGCAGAATCCGGTTCAGGGGGAGTAGGGGGAGCAACAGGAAGATGACCCTAATTCATCTGGAGAAAGTCAGGCTGAGGGTGGATCAGTTAGTTCAGAGGGAACCATAGATTTGCCGATTGCACTTAGAAAAGGGACTAGAGCTGCTGCTGGTAGATCGCTACAGTGGAGGTATGGTTTTGACACTCATGACATCGGCAATTATGTGTCCTATGAGGCTCTGTCACCCTCCTACCGTGCGTTCGTTGCTTCTCTTCAGCTAGTGTCTATCCCAACTGATTGGAGAGTAGCACGGCAAGACCCCAAGTGGTGCGCTGCGATGAGAGAAGAACTCGAGGCTTTGAGGAAAAATAGAACTTGGGAGTTGACAACACTCCCAGCCGGAAAGAAGGCAGTGGGTTGTAAATGGGTCTACACAGTTAAGCAGAATCCAGATGGAAAAATTGAGAGATATCAGGCGAGGCTTGTGGCTAGGGGATATAGTCAGACGTATGGCATTGACTATGATGAAACCTTTGCGCCTGTGGCGAAAATGAACACAGTGAGGATTCTGGTGTCCTGTGCCGCCAATTTTGGGTGGCCACTACATCAGCTAGATGTCAAGAATGCATTCTTGCATGGGGACTTACAGGAGGAGGTGTACATGGAGGTCCCACCGGGACTCATTGAATCTGAAGTCAAAGGCAGGGTATGCAAACTGAAGAAGTCTCTTTACGGCTTGAAACAGTCTCCTAGGGCTTGGTTTGACAGATTCAGACGTGCTATGTGTGACATGGGTTATGGACAGTGCAATGGTGATCACACTGTGTTTTATAGGCACTCTAAGCAGAAAATTACAATTCTTGCGGTCTACGTAGATGATATAATAATCACTGGTGATGATGAGGTGGAGATAGCGAGACTGAAGAAGAAATTGGGTGAGGCATTTGAAGTCAAGGACCTTGGTCGACTTAAGTACTTCCTCGGTATAGAGGTGGCCAGATCCAAAAGAGGGATAGCACTTTCACAAAGGAAGTACACCTTAGATCTTCTGAGTGATATGGGTATGATGGGATGCAGGGCAGCCTCAACTCCCATCGATCAGAATCATAAAGTTGAAGCTCAGTGTGGTGAACCAGTTGACAAGGAGACATATCAGAAATTGGTTGGGAGGTTGTTGTACCTATGTCATACAAGGCCCGATATAGCTTATTCAGTAAGTGTTGTGAGCAGATACATGCATGATCTTAGAAGTGGACATATGGAAGCTGTTCACAGAATCTTGAGATACTTGAAGGGAACGCCAGGAAAAGGACTCATGTTCAAGAGCAATGGACACCTTAACGTAGATGGCTATAGTGATGCAGACTGGGCAAACTGTCTTGATGATCGGAGATCGACATCAGGCTATTGTGTCTTTGTTGGTGGAAACTTAGTGTCATGGAGGAGCAAGAAGCAATCAGTAGTGTCCAGATCAACTGCAGAAACTGAATATAGAGCTATGTCACAAGGGCTGAGTGAAATGTTGTGGGTGAGGAATCTGTTGAGTGAACTGAAGATTCAGAAGAATGAGTGCTTGAATGTGTGGTGTGATAACAAGTCAGCTATTAGTATCGCAAACAATCCAGTTCAGCATGACAGAACCAAGCACATCGAAATTGATAGATTCTTTATCAAGGAAAAATTAGATGCTGGAATTATCAAGCTGGTAGGGATGAAAACAGATCGGATTCGGACGGATAGTGGTCTTACTATATCCTATTCCACATTTTTTTGTCGGATTCGGAGGCGGAGTGGATAGTGCTCGGATGCGGATACGAATACGGATTTGTCGGAATCGGACATGGTACGGAAACGGATCGGACTCGGATCGGAAACGGAAAATGTAGGCGGATAGTACGCACATACAAATAAATACATTTTCAACAAAATCATATGAGTAAATTAAGTACTAACAACATACATAAACTACAAAGCACACACTGATTAACGATATATAACAATTAACAAGTTGTAAGACTAAAAGATTACATATTTGATGATCAATCTATAAACACTAGAAGGTAGTAAACATTCACAAATAAAATACTAGCAAGCAGCTGCATTGGACATATACGCACAACAACCATCTCATAAACAAAGTTAACATTCACTAAAATTACAAGTCCATACTTGAAATTCTATCAGAAAATCGGATAATCCTATTTAGGAGTGCCGGATTATCCGGCTAGAAAATCGGATAATCCTATTCGGCGAGATATTAGTAATACCGTATCCTATACCATATCCTATACATCGGATTCGGAATCGGAGCGGATGGTACTCGGATGTCAAAAATCTCTTACCATATCCTACAAAAACCGGATTCGGCGCCGGATCGGATCGGAAATTATCCGTACCGTTTTCACCCCTACAAGCTGGCACATGTGAGTTCAGGACAGCAACTTACAGATTGTCTTACGAAAGGGTTGGGAACTAAAGAGTGTAATCTTGTATGTGATAAGATGGGAATGATCGATATTTATCACCCATCTTGAGGGGGAGTGTAGAATAGTAGAGACCCATCACTCTTGGCCCATTTGGCCCATCCCAAAACCCTACATCGGTTGGACTCAGGGGGAGCTCCTGTGCAAGCCGCTACAGCTGAGGTTAGCCCCAAACCCCACATAAATTTTAAATTGAATTAGAAATTCTAGCAAAACATGTTAATATATACTTAAGTTCAAGCTAATGAAAGGCCTAGTGCTAACGTAATGAAGTTATATTGTATCAAGTGAAGCAATAGCATGGTTTGTGCAGAGGTCAGTGTACACAAATTCCGTGTACTATCAAGCCTATTTGCGCCAATGGGTTGAGCAATGATTCGCTTGGACCAATACAAATAAATAGTACTTCAGTACCAAGGTGTTCTCATTATAGACAACATCAGTGACATCTAGGCATCTAGCAAACTTCTCGGCACACAACAACTATATAAATAATGTACTTTGCTGCATTGTATTGTATTTGCTATTCAGACAATATCACCATAAAATAATATTTGTGTATTTCTGTCAAATGAACATATATATAGTTTCCCTCTCCATCGGTAATCAATCAGTAACCAGTCAATTGTGGAGGGTTACCAGTAGGACACCAAAATTTTTGGCTCATGGAATTTGGCCGGTTTTAAACTGTAACCAGTACTATTTCTTTATCTGACATTTTTTCTGTATCTGGTTTTTGGTTCCTTGATTCTGACCATTATTTCGTATGCTCTCATTTTAAGGGGTGTGTGTATTACACGTTAATTGATAATAGTGGGGATTAACGATATAATAATTTATGATTCCGTTTGCATAAGTACCACATAATAGTTTGCTTATCAGCTTATTTGGTAATATGGAGTTAGCTGTTATGCTTTTGCTGCTTCAGCAAGATATAAGTAAGCAAAAACTGTTACTATTTCGTCAAGATTAAATGGCTGTCCTGTTGTTTCAACTATTTTAGTTTCTTTTATGTTTCTAATGAAGATTAAAGAAGTTTTACTATAGTTTTATATTTCTTACACATTCACTTTGCAGGTCAATCTAGGAATGTATGTAGCAGATGGGAAATACGAACTATCTGTTCTTGTGGATCATGCTGTTGGAGCTTCAAGTATTCAGGATGGTCAAATAGAAATTATGCTCCACAGGTATTAGCTGGAGTGCGCTGAGCTTGTTCCAGATGTAGCATGGGATCAATTTCCATTGGAAGTCCATAGCAATTACCATATTTGCACTATTTACCAGGATACACCAATCTAATTCTAATTGGCTTTTATATCTAAATGTGGTGGAAACCAAAGGCCAGATTGAATTTAGAGAGGGTCTACTGAAAATTACCAAACATTTCCATCAAACCAATTCAAACTAACAATTTTGAGCTTATCTCTTTTGGAACCCACCTGTGCTTCTAATTTTCTATGCAATACTATGATACGATTAACTACAGAAATGTTTACCAGCTTAGTTGTCCACCTCCTGAAGTCGATCACAAATCTGTATAGTCAAGGTTTGTGCCTTTCTTGTACGCTAAACCTCTAACCATTAATATTGCGAATATCAGGCGTATACTTCATTATGATTTCATAGGTGTAGGGGAGCCACTTGATGAAGTTGTTTGCGTTGACAAACAATGTGATGGGCTCACGGTATACACTCACTCGTAGTACTGTGTCTATCTCTATTTTCTCCGGCATAAAACCTGACACAGCATTCACTACAGCTATCATAATTCCACCTCATGAAAAAATTACAGGCTAGGGGGACTTATTATGTCAATGTCAACAAGCTTGGACATGGAGCCCACTGGCGACGGACACATGGTCAACAAGTTTATTCACCCTTTCTTCTTGCTTTCACTCATGAGGTATATTTGTATACTTACTCAACCTTTCTTTTTTTGAAATATTTTCATGTTATGGTTGCTACAGTTAGTAATTATTATTCTTACAGGATGAGGACAGTTGGAAATCCTACAATATTGCGAAAGCAAGCATGATGGATGCAAATTATAGTCTTCCTGATAATGTCGCAATCATCACCTTGCAGGTTCATAATTTATTTATTTCACACCCTAAAATCTGAATAAATAGCATTATTAGTCACTAACGGCTCAACATTGCAGAATCTTGATGATGGTACCACACTCCTCCGTCTGGCGCATCTTTTTCAGGTATATTTTTAGTTTTTACAATATATCTTTCTATTTGGTTATCCTTGATACTGATTAATTTTCACCGGTGTTGTAGGCTGCTGAGGACTCTCAATATTCAGTAATGGCAAAAGTTGAATTGAGAAAAGTGTTTGGGAAGAGAACTGTAAGTAATTTATTGTAGCTCATGTTTTTGCATTACCAGAGGTTTTTGTAAAATTATTTTGTACAACGAACCATACTCTCTCATGAATCATTTTCTATCAGAAAGAGCCCTATCCCGAAATGCTCAATGCTGTTCCATTGTGCAGATCAAGGAATTGACAGAAACTAACCTGTCTGCAAATCAAAAGAAGTCAGAGATGAAGAAGCTCAACTGGAGAGTTGTCGGAGACACTGAAAGTGGTCCTCACCCACTTAAAGGTGGCCCAGTTGACAGTCAAGCCCTTGTTGTTGAGCTGGGACCCATGGAGATACGCACGCTCTTGCTGAAATTCTGAGTTGCAGTTGGTTTAGTCTGATCTAGGAGATTAAACAAGTGTCTTTTGAAACACATATCTTTTCCCTCCCAATAATTGAAATGATAAGTCCTCAAAAATAATAATTGAAATGATCAGAATAATAAAATGCTTCAAAGTTCAAACTGATGAAATAAAAGATAACTATTATTGCTTGCATGTTAAGATCCTCTTGGTAGTTTTAATCTGAAGCTGCTGCTTCCTGTTACTTTGATTTAGAAATATATATGCAACTTGTTGGTTAAAGTGGAGAGGTTAAGTTTGTCGACCATGTTCTTAGAATTGTGTTTGCGGGATGGGAAACTTGTAGGATACACGGTACAGAGCTTTAGATGTATCACAATCTCTTTCAGTTCGAGCATCCAGAGATGTGTTTTTGCAGCCATCTCCAAATATTTTTGATCAATTTCTATGGTATGTATCTCCATAGGGAATTTTTTTAATTTAGGATGTATTATCCTTGTTAAGTGTTCATGTTTAAAGCGTGCAATAATTGGTATGTTTGTGGGTTTGCATGTGGGGATCTAATCGATTATTGAAGCATGAATTCAATTAAATGATTTATTACTGAACATGAAAACATATCATTGAGAGTAGTATATAGATTAATCTTGACACTTTTGATATAAAACATGTTCGTATTACCTTCCTTACCAGAACGAGCAGAAGCAGTTTGAAGCCAGTCAATTTTTATAGTTACTTGTCCTAGGCCGAGAAAAATAAATAGACTTATTTATCACTTAGTGCAAATGTTCAATTCCTTCAGTGCTGAATTTTAAGAGCCTACTTCTTGACCCTGGGAATCCCCTAATTGGAAAATGAATCGCATGAAACCATCCATTATTTTCTGCCTTACTGTCAACTTGATACTTAGAGGATTTCAAAGAAATAGAAGCCCTTTGTATTGGAGGTGACCTTTTGATTTTATCACGTTCAAAATTGTTTGAATGTTACGGTCAAACCATTGTTCGCATTGGAATTGTAAGATGAAAATAAATTAAAATTTCTTTTTATTATTTGGAAATATCTATATTGGGTAGTTTATAGCATAGTATTTTCTTGAGATTTTGATTTGATTATATAGCAATTTAGTTACTACAATAATCTATACCAAAAATAAAGTACCCAATTTATTGACTAATCAATTTTATATGAACAATTTATATAATTATGATTTTCAAAATCCATTTTTTAATCAAATGTAATGTGCTGTGTTAACTGCAATTAGCATTTTTTACTAATTCTGAATACGAAATATGAATTTTGTTAGAGCGAATTAGCACCGAGGCCGCAGTGTCCTGGCCGTGACACATGTTAATTTTTTGCTTTTCTTGGTAATTAATCCATGTCAGCTTGTAAGTGTAGAATATTTTATAGATTTCTTTCAGAAGGACAATATAACTCATTAAATAGGCCGCAAATAAAATTGCCATTTTTCCAAATAAGATGCGAACCTACTATGCAAAAACTTTTGCATCCAGTGTTACTATGGATGGCAGTATGGTTTCGCCTAGCTTCACCAAATTATGTACAATACTATTGCATAGTTATTGTTGATTCCAAATATTTTTGCCGTACAAACTGCCATCTGTGCCAAATGCCAAACTACAAGCATCTTTAGGTGATGACCTGAATTTCATCAAAAATTCCAATTAATACGGGGGATTTGATGAAATGCCCCGTTTTCTTTGATGCGTTTGATGAAATGCCCCGTTTGTGTCAATGACGGGTGGTCCCGGACCCCACCCGTCATTCTCGGGGGAGGGGGGCATTTCATCAAGTGCCAAGGTAAGTTGGGGCATTTCATCAAAAATTCCAATTAATATTGAAGTAAACCTCAGCAGACGTAAGTCACGCAACGACCCTTTAACACGACGGACAGCCCAAAAATATACACACCCCCCCCAACGGGTGTTTCGCATCCTTGCACAGATGTAAGCCTACCACGGACATGCATGCGAGTAAACCGGGTCTCATGATCTTGCATGCAACTGCCATTCATTAGACGAAGTCGATCTCCTGGTGAAACGAGTGTTGGCCAGAGCCTATTCACAGTGAGCACCACATCACAACTCTCGAGTGGTGTCCACAATCCTCACAACTCGATCCCTCTATCACTAGCATGGCGTTCACCGTCATGCCGAGCATGATCTCCCCGCTGCTTGTTCTCGCCGGAGTTGCCACGGCAGTGCAGGGTGGGAGGCCCCATCCGGCAGCAGCAGGGCCGCCCATGGTGCCCATGCCTCCTCCGGTGCCGGCAGGGCCGCCCAAGGTGCCCTCACCGCCTCCGGCAGCGGCAGGGCCGCTCAAGTTCCCCGCCGTCCTTGCCTTCGGCGACTCGGTGGTGGACACTGGCAACAACAACTGCATCCGGACCATCATAAGGTCCAACTTCCCGCCCTATGGCAAGGACTTCCCCGGGCACAAGGCCACCGGCAGGTTCTCAGACGGCAAGATCAGCATAGACTTCTTAGGTACGCACACACGACAAGATCGACCTGAGTCCTTTATATATATATGTATATTTGTTAGGTGTGCACCACGTAATTTCACAATTGTTGCGTAAAACACTAGAGCTATATTTTTTTCCAGATCACCGGGTATGTCGACTGTGTACGTTGCACTAATCTTTTACGTTGTCCTGACCCACACGCTACTTGACTGCCTCAATGCAAAGAGCCATCTGCAGATGGGCCCAAACAGTCAGAGTTCGGGGTTGGATCGGGACATAGTGGAACCCAAGGTCGAAGAAATACCAATCCTGCTTGTGTCAAATGACGTGGTGCAAAGTACGACTTACTAAAAGAAGTCTTTATAACAAGAAAAAATATTCGAAAAATCAAACTGGTGCATCTGTCCCAATTTTTCTTAGCGTGGCAAAGATTAGTGCGAGCATGTATTTTCCTAAATTACTACGTGTACCCAATAATTAGCGTGAAATTACTAGATACACACCAAATAGTTTACCAATGATTGCTAATTCACATACAAGTCAGTCTAAGAAAAGGTGACATTAGCAAGATTCTTTCAAAATCAAAACTTGTAGATGCAATAACGCATAAACCGTTTATCTGATTCGTGATCCATTTTCATAGTTGGGTTATTAGCGAATGACTACATATAGTATTTGATTTGTCATTAGTTAGCCATTGTGTATTGTTATGCAATTCTAGAGAGAGAGTAAGGAAATGTTATTAGGTAGTACTTGATTATATTGGACCATTTGAGCATTGAAATGCAAGTTCGAGTGGTGTAGCACTAATGTTCTAGTAATTACATAGAATATAGCCTCGTACCTCATCAGTAACAACCTGGTAACTTGTTCATTAAACGTGGCAACTACTAATGTCAAAAAAAATCATTGAAACATATCAACATGGGATCTAAATTTGAAGATCTCGTCGCGATGAAACTAATGATAAAAACGGATAATCAATCCGATATGCAGTTTGTGAGATAAAGTGTTTTGAATTCTCGCAATTAATAGCACATTTAATGAAAGTGGTAGTTTAGATGTAGTAGGGTAGGGGCGCTGGTAATTTACGACTGACCGCCCGCGCTCCGCGCGGCGGTCAGTTCCGACAGCCCGACATTTCCACTAATGGGCCAGGCAGGCTGCCACGCGGGAGTTTCCAGCCCATTTTCCACTATTCCTTGTTTACAGCACAGGCTCATTTCTCTTTTCCATTTCTGGGATGGGATTTTTAAAGGGATAAAATAGGGTGGGGGAAGAACACTTTGTACAAAGTTACAAACCACTTTGTACCTAGCAATTTGTATTTCATCTTAAATGACTTTGTACTAACTTCCTACGGGCGCAATTGCACAGAAAAATGCAAAAAGATTGCGTCATAAACCACTGCTTCACTTGTTGAGAGACCTCAGTAGATGTGAATTGCTATCGTTAGTGTTAGAAGAGAGACAGCAGTGGTTTGGGGCCTGGGCATTTGCGTCTTACATGTAGGGCCCGGACGGGTTGGGGGTTCTCAGCTGTCGTGTAACAGAGTAGAGATCATGTGCTGTAGAAAAAACGACATCAAGGAGAACTATCCATGATCCCCCAATAAGTATTATGTCTTCACCGCAAGCCTTAGTTCATGCAGAAACCAAGACATGTGGTGCATGCATAACACTTATTGGGACACGTTCTTCTCTTGATGCCATATGGAACCTATCTATTTCTAGTTAGGCAATTTGGTCACGCAGATAGAATCACTCCGGAGAAAGTTTATGCCAATGATAAAAATGACCACATAATATGCACACAAGGTGAAGCGAAACAGTTTGGTAGAAACTGTTATGGATTTGCTTAAATTCATAACTCATTCTGCAAGAACTTGCTTTACTGTACAAGTGTTACCTCTTAGTAGCTATAGTCTGGGGCTATCTTTTTTATCATCTTTCAAACTAAATTCAAAGACGCATAATACTAGTGCAAGTGTGAGTTTTTATACATTGAGCCTCAATTGAATTATCTTTTACGAATTTGCTCGATTACGTCTTTTGAATACTCTAAATTGGTGAGCGGTGTTTTCTTGTAAATAGGCCGGCCTACTTCACTTCATCACTCTTGCCTTGGTGATGCCACGGCACAGTGCACAAGACATTTTTTCTCGAAATAGTGTCTTGTCCAGTGTCACCGAGATATCCCAATGGTGACGATGTTGTATTTCGATGATACTGCATAAGAAAAGTCGATGGCTCGTCTGACGCCTTTCGCTAGTGCACAAGATGGTTTTCCCTATCCCCAACACAAGTAGATTCCATTGACACTATCCTCATTCGACATATTTGAGCTCTCGGCTGAGGTACCTTTAGAACCTCTGTACTTTGTTTATGATGATATTGAGTTTCTCATCTAATCGATGTACATTCTTGGCTAGGCGATGGAAAAAACAATTCTGCTGGATTAACAAGTCTGGGTCAAATTGACCTTCTCATCTAATCGCTGCACATTATGAACACTTGTTTGAAAATCGATGAGTTGAATACCACTGAGTGATGTGGTACAAGTTTGATATCAAATTTTCTCACTAAGATATCATTTTGTTCTAGGCGGTTATATGCGTAAACCATATGAGATAACTGTTTATCTCTGTCAGTTCACATTTTGAACTGTCTGAAATAACCACATAACTTAGACCGTTCGTTTTTCTAACCTATCTAAGTTAGAGTTATCTCAGACGGTTCTTACACCCGATAGAGACAAGCTATGTCATCTCTAACCTTTGCTTATAGACCCTTCAAAACATTGTCATGACATGACGTTTTTGAAGGGTTTGTAATATGGCTAGCTATCTGGTTAAACTCAATGCTATCTTTGATCACGAACTCCTTCCAGTCTACTCATGTACACCTCCTCCTGATGTATGTGTTCGAGATTGCTTCCACCACTCGACTTGTGTTCGTGTGATAGCTCGATTAGCGACCACATGTTATTCTTCTCGATTGCTTCAAGTTCAAGTTCATGTCCCATAGCCTCTTGCCATGGTGCTTCTTTCACAGCCTTTCAAAAATCCTTGGATTCCTCCCATATACCTGGCCAAAAAGGTTGTGAAGCAAGGGAGGCCTATAAGGACAAGGCGTGTAACGCTTGATACAAGCAGGGAAGGCCGCTGACAGAGTACCCGATGGTGAGCTCCACACCTTCTTGCCGTTAGAGCACACTAACACCCACCGATGGGTGCTCGAGTTGCACCAGAAACGGCAATAAAAGGATCAGCAAAACCCATCATCTGCAACCCTGCTAGTTGTAAGATAAAACCGCTCAAAGATGGACGACTATGTGTTCTAGGTCTCATCCGTGCTCAAGGATGCCTATGGTGTAAAACACTTTTGTTTGTAATATATAAACTTTGGGCTTAGCTGTCTGTGCTAGTTGTAAGATAAAATCATTGCTAAGCATCTTTTATTGTTCTGTAATAAAATTTGGATCTTCATCCATGTGTTCGCAATGTATCTAATGTGTGTCCACAATTAAGAAACTCTTGGGTAATTGATGGCATTTACTCGTGACTCCAAAAATCAGGTCGTGACAGATTTCAGGTCCCCAAATTTTGTGAGGTGAAGTAGACTCGCCCGGGTAGATTCATGAATTTTTTCAGATTTATTGGGTCAACGAACTAGTCTCAGTAATTCGTGAAAGTCAGCAGCAGGCGCTAGGCGAAACTGATCGTCACACCTGACTCGATGAATTTTGCAGATTGATTGATTGATCAGGAGTTTTATCCCCAAAATTTTATGAGCGACAAAAGAAATTAACCCATAATGAGCTTTTGCAAAAGTTTGGGCTCAAATGAATCAGCATATAGTGCGCAGTAATTTCTCTAAGTAGCGACTGGTGAACAGTTCTGTCAGACTATATACTTGTACTACAGAATTTCTCCCGTATAATCCAGAGTGATTCAGAGCTCCATATTTTGTTGACAGATTTCTTAGCTTGTGGAGGAGCTCCTATATTTTTCTCATATTATTTAGGGCCCAGCAGTGTGCCCAAGTAATTTTTGTTACCGACCAATAGAGAAGGAATTTGTGCCGAAATCACATCCTCACTTCAATAATTTGTGCCGAGCAATAGAGAAGGAATTCTTGAGGTGAATTCTTATGACGTGTTTGCAATACCGTAAAGAACATGCCATAAAAAAATTCAGCACGTTCCGAGTATGGATGTTCATTAAATAAATTCATACGAGCCATCGATCACCGATGTTGATATGAAATCTGGATGGCCGAGAATAAAGAAGTCATGACATTCCAAGTTCTCTCATGTACGCATGAAGTACTCTATGTACATGCATACCACTGCATGCAAATATATAATGATTCATTTTAGGGAGATGCTAGGCATCGGCCGGCTGATCAGATGTCCCGATCGGCCGGATTGGCACCCGTTGGATCTACTCAATTCAACGGTGGATCGGTTTGTCACACTTATTTACATGAATATGCCACCGCGCGCCGCACGACCGCCAAGCGTACTATGTCAGAAATCAAAACTTTAAAATATTTTATCTTTTCAACTAAGCATCCACGTCAAGATCCGTTTGAACCGGTAGATTCCTTATAACAAGTCTTTCAAAACAAGACCTCACTTATATATGTTATGGATAAAAAACCACACACGCACATCGGACACCCTTAGAGCCATCCGATCATTGCAACACAAATTTCGTGCATGCAACAATTATTTTTAGGCGCGCACTAGGCGTCGGCCGGTCAATAAAACAGACCAGTCGACCGCCTCGCCCCAGGATGTATCATGACCAGGTTGTGTGGTTGTAGCATAAGAGGTCTATATTTGGAACAAAATGTCTTCCTAATTGCAACATTACAGCTACATGTTTGCAGTACTAGAATTAAAAAAATGCTGCATGAGAATATTGTAGTGGCATAGTTACAGCATGAGAGTTACATGGTGACAATATGATATCTTTACGATTGTGACATGTGAGATATATGGTTGCAGCATTAGTCCTATGACTGCAGCATATGCCTTGTACGCATGTAACATAAGAGCATTAGACTTGCAACATATGAGTTCAATGGTTGCAGCATAAGGGTTATAAGGTTGTAACATATGTGATAAATGGTTGCAGCATGAGAGTGTTAGCTATGCAACACATGTTGTCGCCGTGCTAGGCTGCATGAGAATATTGTGGTGGCATGGTTGCAGCATGAGAGTTACATGGTGGTAACGTGATATCTCTACGATTGCGACATGTGAGATGTATGGTTGCAGCATTAATTCTATGGTTGTAGCATATATGGCTTGTACACATGCAACATAGGAGCATTAGGCTTGCAACATGTGAGTTCAATGGTTGCAACATAAGGGTTACAAGGTTGCAACATATGTGATAAATGGTTACAGCATAACATGTTGTCATCGTGCTAGGCCGGGCAGGGACCGCAGCTCGCCGTCGCCTCTGCAGACCGTTCTCTCGCTTTTGGGCCGCACCGCCACACATGTGTCCCCGCCGTGATAGGCACGCCGCCCACGCCGCAATCATCGGATGGTTCTAATAGTGTCTGATGTGCGTGTAGGGTTTCTTATCCGTAATATATACAAGTGAGATCTTGTTTTGAAAGTCTCGTTGCAAGAAACACAACGATCCGAACATATCGTGATTTGTATGCTCGATTGAAAAAATAAATTATTTTGAAATTTGAATTTAGGATTCAAGACTCACGTACAGCTAGAAAACGATATCAAACTTCCCATGCTGCACGTGCTACGCACTTTAGTCGGGCGGGTGCGTGATGGCAAAAATGATAAATATTAAATGGCAGCTAGATCCAGAGACCATTGGATGGAGGACAAATCAACGGCTCCCGGCGCGTCCGACGCTCCGCGTTGATCAGCCGGTCGAGCGGGATACTTTACCTTCATTTTATCCATGACCGACGAGGCCAGATATTCATTGTAAAGTCTCACGACTCAACCCATTTCTACGATCGACGAGGCCGGAATTATTCACAAGTCCGGACCCGACAAGGCTGGATGCTTTCTGTCCTTAACCGACGAGGCTAGGAGATCATTATCTTTTCCGCGACTGACAAGGCCGGGAACCATTCATCTGTCCTGACGGACGAGGCTGGACACCTTTTGTTCGTGACCGACGAGGCCGAACACCCACCTAAGACATTACTATGAATTCTGCCATCGACGAGACCGGATATTCCACGCCAACGACCGACAAGGCTAGGCTTTGGCATGTCACCACGTGGCCACCGTATTTGGCCACTCATGCATATTTGGAGAACATTTCACGTTTCAAGACGACGACCATCAACGTAGCTTAATTGGAGGTGTTCTGTGGGACTAACCAGCGATGTAATTAACCGTTCTTACGAGGCCCCGGGATCGATCTGCAACTACACAATCGCTGATTCAAGTTAGATATCAACCAAACGAGCAACATTATGTAATCATGCGGAAAACTGTACTTTGTAATTCTATAAAGAATAAATAGAGAAATGTTTCCTTATGTTTTACTATCTCTTTATTCATTTTGTATACGAATATATACAAAATATGCCGTTATTGAAGAAGCCAGCATTTTATCTATCATATGCCGTTAGGAAAATTCCCTAAAAAGAGTGTTCCTTTTAGCGAAACAGGGCCATATTGAATAAATTAAAATATTTTTACAAGACAGCTGCAGGAATCAGTTCAATCTCATGTGTTGTCCGGACAAATTATCTTTATCACACGGTTCTTCAAGACATTTAAAGTTAGTTCAGCTTATAGAGGTTTGGTCTTCTGCAGTTTTTTCAATAGAAGCATGGAGGAATGCTAAGATATAAGGGGGTGAAGCCAAAGATGATGACTTCCGAGGGTTTGATGTAACTTTCAGTTTTGTTAGGTATATTTTTTATTCGTGTTTGATTCAGTTTATTCAATCTATTTTACTATCTATACTTAACCAATAAAGTCATACTGTTGATCTAAAATAATTACCTTCCTTGCGTTCTTTTCCTACCACTCTCCCAAGGTTTGAATCATGTGCCGCATGCAACTGGAGGGGCTCTAACATTCAGACCGGACCAAAACCCACCAAACACAAGGGTGGAAATGGAGCTGATAGGGTTGGATAATAGCTCTCTCGTCTCTGTTTCACATATTTTTACTGATAGAGAAATGACTTGGCTTCAATTGGTTCAAGGTTAAGTTAACTAGGTTAATTAGTCTAAATCCAGATATGTTAGTTTAATCTATATTTTGTGTTTGGCAACTAACTCGGTTAATCCAAATTACTGGTTTGTTAGATCAGAGAGTTAGCAGTATAAAAAACAAATTTTAAAAGAGTTGGTTGTATTGGATTAAGTTATTCCACCTTTTATATAGATTAGTTTAATCCTAATTTAGGGGGTTACACTAGTACAGAATCGTCCATCTGAGGCGCCATATACGAGGCGGTTAGGCAAAAATGCCTCCAATAACTGATATCCGAGGCGGTTGTAAATATCCAACCGCCTCGGATAAGGATTTCGGAAGAAACCGCCTCGGATATTAGAGTCATCCGAGGCGGTTGTAAATATCCAACCGCCTCGAATTATATCTGAGACGGTTGTAAATATCCAACCACCTCGGATAAGGTGCATATCCGAGGCGGTTATACATTTACAACCGCCTCGGATGTGTTCAAACTCAAAATTTCAGAATCCCGCCAACTCCGAAATTTCAAAGCCCGAAATTTTTCCCTCAGCGCCTGTGGCAGAGGACTATATATTCGATTCAATGCATAGGGAGAGGCCAGATCCAGATTTTCTTTCTCCCTTCCACTCTACTCTCTTCCCTTCAACCTTCCTTCTTCTCTCACCATTCCCATCGCAAGGAGGTTCTTCTCTTCCCGTCATTCTTCCGGTAGGAACAAGGTGGAGGCTTTATGGCAATTTCGCTTCGATTTGGGGTAAGCAAGACCCTCCCAAGTCAAAATGTGTGTCTTTTTTGGTTCGTTTTCTACTAGTGTCTAAATTTTTTATTTTTAAAATTTTTGCTCATGTTTTTTTGTAGTAACTCTATTCCCTCACGGTTCAGAATCCACAAAAATTACTGCATTTAGAGCTCGGAAAGAAGTTCAACGGAGGGAACGGAGGGTTCGGTAGCGGCGATTATTCGTTCGGGGCCGAATTTGGAGTAAAAATTTTTATTTTTAAAATTTTTTCTCGTATTTTTTTCTAGCAGCTCTATTCCCTCACGGTTCGGAATCCATAAAAATTACTGCATTTGGAGCTCGGGAAGAAGTTCAACGGAGGGTCGGAAGAGGCGACGTTTCGTTCGGAGGGGCAAAAGTCAGTCTTAGAGGACGAATTTGGAGGTGAAAAATTATATAAATCTAAAGACGAGTAGATTTTTTAGATGCGCCTCGTCGATACGATCATTTTGAGTGGTCGTGGACCCAAAACGGACACCATATGCAAAAGTTACAGCCGTTTTAGTGAAACCCTACCCGGCACTGCCGGGTAGGGTCTTTTTTTTAAACGCCTGGTATGTTATCCGAGGCGTTTGAATAATCGCCTCCGATATGTGCCCCCATATCCGTGACCACTCCGTGGAGGCGGGTGCTATCACTGTCTTGGATGTGCTATTTGAACCGCCTCGGATATCGATTTCTGTACTAGTGTTACATGGTTTAATTGGGTTAATTTAACTCCGTGTAAACCAAGGATGTTTGACAAGTTAAATCCCTAACTCATCCTTTAAAGCTGAACCAGATGAGACCTTGGAATATCCTTGACATGAATACGAATAAGAAATTGTATCGGATACAAACTGCGAAGCAAAAATGTATATCGTCCTGAATATTTGTCCGAACATAAAAGTGCCCTTAAATTGTGCACATAGACGAATGGCACGGGCACTGGCAGAGTGGGCGATACGCATAAATAACTTCAGAAATCTGTATTTGCTTCTGCTCCGTACCATCCGTCGAAATTCGGTATCCTTGCTATTCATTTCCATATTTCTCCGGGTCGATAAAAATGTACGTTCTATTTTCACCCCTAGATGGCAGTCCCTTGATAAATATGTCTGCGCACCGTGATGCCTATGTGTTCGCACACGAACACGTCACCGTGTACCCCCGAGGCCGAGCGCGATGCGCGGGACACGGAATCGGGGGAGACCCGCCGGGAGCGCGATACGCAAGACACGCCGGCGGGTGCTTTTGGGAACCCGAAACCCCACACCCCCGGGAGGGACCCCGTCAGGGAGTGCGGCGGCTATGGGCTGCCCTAGGTCGACCTGATCGCCCCTAGGGCCTCGAGTCTCGTTGCCGTGAAACACGAAGAACAACGAAGAACGAGAAGCATAAAACAAAGGGAGAAAATAGTAGATGAAAAGATAATGTATTGAGTGCATCGATTGGGAGAGTTCCACCTCAATCGGCCGTGCACCCTTCATATTTATAGGGTACGCCCGGTCTTAGGGCAGGAATACAACTTGGTATCGTACACGATATGGTTTTCCATACAAATTGAGTTGTTTCCTAAAGCTATCGTTACCCTGATTGATACGATCAGGACTCTGCCTTGCGCACGAGATTTCCTCTAATTAAACCGAGGGATTTCCCATATCTTCTGATTATCTTAACCGCCGTGATCTGGACTCCATCTTGCATACGAGATATCTTTCCATATTATCCGGGAGTCCTTCCAAATCTCGGACTTTCCTTTAAACGCCATGATCCGCCACTGTTCCTTGCGCCCCAAGTTGTTAAGGCTTTGAACGCAAAAGACTTCACCTTGAAAACCCAGCGGGAGCGTCACAAATCATTCACCGACCTGGCGTTGTTGGAACTCGGTCGCGCTACGCAGAACCCGCCTTGGATCTACTCGGGACCGCGAATGCTCGGGAGTCCCGGGTACTCAACAATACGAGCGCTCGGGAGCGCAAGTACTCGGGAGTTCGAACACTCGGGGGCGAGCACTCGGGAATATGAATGCTCGGGGACGAGTGCTCGGGGACACAGGGTGCTCGGGGTCCGGCACTCGGATCTCGTCAATTCTTGGTACTCGGGAGCGTCGTGCAGGATCTTCTGCTCGGGGACGCGAGTACTCGGGGACATGAATACTCGGGGGACACGAGTGCTCGGGGACGAGTGCTCGGGAGGGCGCGAGTGCTCGGGGGCGCCAGAACTCGGGACCGCGGGTACTCGGAAACGGGTACTCGGGATTCGGGGACGCCGCACCACTCGGCCTGGGCCACGATTCGGTAGCATTGCAGATCTTGCCCGACGCACTCGGCCCATCCGGGGGTACTGCCCAATTTGGTCGTCAACACTATGGTACATGAAGAACGCGAAATCAACAGATTAAAATTTAACATACACCCGCAATTCTAATGATAATCTAGCTAAGCGAAATTAAAATGGTAGCAATGTTGTAGGCAGGACGAAAATATACAACACCTCTTTTTTTCTTTCATTTTGCCCGGTTCACTCGGTAGGCAACTTTCATAACTTTTGGAATTTCCCCTCTCCATAACGTCTATCATATTTTTGGGCAGTGGTAACATGGAATAGATAAGAACTTGCATCCTCAGATTTAGCGTGCTTGCCTTGTGTTGATCTGATCGATTTGACTTTGTATAAATGACATGGCTTTTTTTTAAAAAGAATCTAACTAATCTTTTGCAGGCTCTCTTCTTATGTATCAACTAGCTGCAATCATGGTCTTTACTGCAACCACAATTAGAGCAGGAGTCGATGGTCTTTGGTGCCAAGAGGTTGGAGTTAGCTACCAAGGAAATTATACTCTAGTTTAGATGGCGGTTTAATAACAGACTATGTAATATTTGATTTTTTTCTCGTGCATTACGTAACGTGTCGCTATTCAATCTCCTTAGTTTATAAACTACGTAATGATATGTAATAGTGTGGGCTGTGTACACCTTTGGGTGCAGATGCTAAGAAGAGAGTTCTCTTCTATTATCTAAAAAATAGAAAAATAATAGCACTACATATACCATCCAGCTGGATATCTCTCTCTCTCTTTTCTATTAGCTAGCCAAGACGGCAAGCAAATAACCAAAAGATAAAATACATAAAAGCAGCTTAAACAAATGGAATCACCATAATCCACCTTAGCGTCAAACACAATCTAATTCTAAGTGCAAAACAAAAAGAGTGCCACATCATCAAAAAAAATCTCCATCTTCGGTTTCAAATTCAATAGGCATAATTCCACCTAGCTAGGCTAAACACTCATACAATCTGGAACCATCAATTGAATTGAAACTGAGCCAGATATGCATGCACTTCAGAAACATTTATTGAGATATTTCAGGGGTACTAAAGTATTAAAAGTTCAGTGCAAATGAAACACAAGAGAGTATGACATATCATTTCTTTGTCCCTTGTTCAACTCGGAATCTGATGGACACAATTGCACCTATGTAAGACACTCATACACCTAGAACAATCTGTATCGTTGCATCTAAGCTAGATATTTAACCACCTTAGTCTAGAATCCTCTATCAAGATATTAAATGGGTACTAAAATAGATATTATAACACACATATATATTGTAGATCTTAGTGTCTTACCTTACTTTCACTCCCAAACATCCGTTAGAAGCTGGCTCTTTTCCTCACATACTCAATGGAAAATTTAAGATCTGCATAGGGTAGATGGAGGGATGAAAATAGGGTGGTGAAGGTATTTTTTAATATACCTCAATTTTTTGATAAATAGAAGGAACAGGTAGAGAATTTGAAAAATGTGATAATATAGATAGCACATTGTAACAGCAACAACGATCAAAGGGAGAGGTACGAGAGAAAGAGAAAAATGGGAGAGATAAGATAGTGACAAAAGAAGGGACATGTGGGTGAGAGGAGATGTAGTGATCAAAGAGTGTTGACCGTTGAACAACGTTGCATCTGAGTGGCCAGTTGGAATGCCACGTTAGCTTGACAAGTAGGCTCAAGCTGTCAGGATAGGAAAACATTGCCGAATAGGATAAAATATGAAATAATGCACAATTAGAGGTATAAAGAGAAGAAATGTTTAAATCGGGTAATCTTTGACAAACAGGAGGAAAGGGTGGGTAAAAGAAGATGCCAAGAGGATTTGGAAAAATGTGATAATTTAGATAACAAAACTGCAGTGCAGGCAGTCCCTGACGACATCATCTGGGAGATCCTACTCCCTACACACAGCTTTCACTTTGAGGTCGTGGAGGTCACCATCACAGGTTTTGGTGATGTGCCTGGTTTAGCGGCCTCGTTCATCTTGTCAAGGCAGGAGATGTGCTAGTCGAGTGCTAAAAGCGGCTGCTGCACTACAACATGGATGCCATACTGGTGGTGACATTTAGGTGGTGTAGTTGCTATCTTATATTCACCAGACGTATGCTTAGAGAAACTCTTGTTCCATATGCATTCTTCCAGACCAACAGCGGTGGTAACGTTGATGCTTTGCCGCCGCCTTTCTTCCAGGGGCTCTAGGATATTAGAATTGGAATGTGATGGTGGATTATTTCTCATCTGACAATGCTCCCTGACTGATCTACTAGTATGTACAATTATGTTTGTTTACAATTAAAGCGGTGTTACATTACCGACAATTAACTAGGAAAGTGGCGTTACATTGCATTGCTTCACTCACTCCACTAATTACTTTATGCACGACACTAGATGAGTATACTTGTGTATACAAATAGAAATATTTTCCTTCACAATTAACACTGCTTTTCTATACCTATAGCTGTACCATTTTTTCTAATAAAAGTGTGAGTTAGGATGATATCATAAATCTTTAAATCTAATTTACTAATCTTGATTCAATGGCTATACACAAGGGTTACACCCTCACCTTTAATAGCTCATATACTAATTGCAACCTAATAGCTTATTAAAAAAAGGCCACCTAATTACTTCCAATTTCAATCCTGGTTTCAAAAAACTCTCTCTTTCTTTTCATCTAAAAAAAGGGTAAATTTCATAAACCCCAACTATTGGCAGAACCAAATTCTTTAATTTTAACTTCTCATAACCATAATTTTTGGGTCTACGGATTTCAAAAATTGCCACTTGGGTCACCCCGTTAAATCCAGTAATAATTTTTTTTAAGAAAAAGCAGAAGAAGAGAAACGCTCTGCTGTGCAAGTTGGTCTTGGGCCTTTGGACTTGAGAGCCCGAACCATGGAAGCACAGGACTCGTGTCACCCCGTTAAATCCCCGACCGATTCACTCACCTCGCCGCCGCCAAATCAAGGAGGAGGAGAAGGGAAGGAGTATCTCCCAAACCCCATAGCCGGCGGCCATGAGCGGCGTCGCGGGCACCAGCAGCAGCAGCCGCCTCCGCCGCGTGATCCGGCCGCAGCGTCGGTTCATGCCCTACAGAGCGGAGCAAGTCGAGGAGAGGGCGCGGCTCCTCTCCAAGATGGACGGCTTCTACAGGGAGGCGTGCGCCCGGCTCACCGTGGAGGCGACGCCCGCCACGCTCGCGCGCTTCCTCGACGCCGGTGTCTGCATCGGCCTCCTCGACCCCGTCTCCAACGTCATGGCCAACACCCTCGTCACGTCCGAACTCCTCCGCCCCGACCTCAATCTCATGGACAAGGTCGTCGTCGACGAGACCAAGCTGAGCGAGATGGGGAAGCGCTCGCTCGATGGCCTTGTCGCGTTCCTCGTCTACTTCTTCCCCTACCTTGCCGGCTGGGAGGCAGTGCGCTACCTTCTCGTCGCCGACGCCGACCTCCTGGTCGCCGCGCGTCTCATCGTTGCGGACCGCGGCATGATGGGGTTCTCGGTCATCTCCATGGCATCAGTGTCAGCCTTTAAGGCGGCCCTCAGGTTGGCCGCGCAGGTGGCCAAGCACCCTCAGCCCCAACGCCTTGTCGATGTTTGGATGTCGCTGTCCTCTCAACTGCAGCAAGTCCTTGGTTTTCTCTCGGCGATGCAGAACGAGACCCAGACCCAGATCCAAAGGTTGCTCGGCGGACGGTCGCATACTGAGCTGGGAAAGCTTGGGAGCTTGCGGCTTCTCGACCACCTTACAACAACATTGCCAATATGCCGTACGAAGCCACCCGATCACTGAGGATGGCGCTTCTCGACACAATTCGCAGCTTCTACCTACGCGCGCTGGCCAGGCTGCCTCGTGCAGAGCTGCGCACTCGCTACCACCGCAGCATGCTCAAGGCCGGCTACTGCTACGGCCCCTTGGACCCCGTCTCCAACATCATCGTCAATACGATATGGTACGATGTCATGTTCACAGCAGCCGAACACCCGGTGCTGGACATGATCGGCCCAAACAGCCTCACCCGCTTGGAGAGCCGCTCCTTTTACGGCCTTGCCTCATTCCTCCAAACCCGCTACCACAATTTATCCGAGCACGAAGTTGTGCAATGCCTAGTCGCCTCCTGTGCTCACCTGTCCATGGCCGATCCAAACCTCGATGCTGCTACTACGGGGGTTGCTCATCTGTCCATGGCCGATCCGATCCTCAGTGCTGCTGCTGTGAGGGAGGCTGAACGCCAGCAACAACAATGCAGGACAAGCACACCCAGCCTCTATGATGCTGTCAGGAAGGTGGAGCAACAAAGCCCGTGTACCAGCGCTGAGGAAGCCTACGAGGCTGCAGGCACCGCAGCATGGCACCCCAACCCTGAGGCGCATGCAGTATTTCTCAGTTCATGTAAGGCGATGCTGCAGGGACCTGCCTTCCTCCTGCTGCAGAACGGAGACAAACTCACCTCGGAAAATGTGCAGCTCATCGCCAACTTATTGTCTTCCAAACAGAAGCCAACTCCTGAACAAATTACAAAGAAGAACCCCGATCCCGTGATTGCTGGAAAGAGGCGTTCCGAGGCTCAACAAAGAAGAATCTCCACAAAGGTGAAAGCTGCATTGGACAAACACTTGCTACGAGATGGGGTCGGTAACTTGTTTTGCTCTCTCTTCTTCCCTTATTTTAACCGATAAGGGCAACCGTGATGTCTTATAGTCACTCACTAACCTTTGCTCTTTCATCCTGCCTATAGGAACCCATGTATGAGCTTCATATTATCTGTGGCGCGAATGAGTCTGTAGGCACACCTGAATTCTACGATGACATGGATGATGACCTATCTTTTGCCCCGTGCAAATTTCGTTACACCCATGTAAACTTTTTGGTGACTCAGAAGGATTCTCCATCTGCTGACAGATATCCGTTACTCTTTTTTGCTGAATTCGATAATGAGGAGGGTGAACCCCTATTGTGCTGTCGTGTGGATGTGCCAACGCCATTTGCTGGTACGTACGCTTTTCTTTCTGCACAATTTTGATGTTCTCCATGTCATTATGTAAGTTTTTCATCGTGTAGATAGCCATCAATATCAATGTCGCGTGCTGACTAGTAAGCAACCACGTGAATAAGTATGTTGCCACCTTACAAAACCGTACAAGAAAAAAGAGGACTGAGAAGTAGTACAAGTAGAGTGTGCACCCCCAGATCCACACCCGCACACAAGCTTCTCTTACAGGATCTGCATTATCTTGTTTGTGGCTATGAGTCAGAGGTGCTAAACAGGGTCGGGTATAACAATGGAACGAAAATAATGAATAGAGATTTCATCACAGCCATACAACCATAAATTGAAAGGCAGCAATATAAAAACTCACAATGCCGCCCTTCCTCATAATACCCTTAAAATCCATGGAAGTAGGAGAGAATTGGTGGTTATACAGAGATATCAAACCTGTAGGCTGTAGTCCTGTACCCGTGAAAGCATAACATGTGCAGGGTGTTAGTGTTAAACTAATATTTCCTATCATTGTGAAAAGAAAGAAAAGGAGAATTGCTTCATACCACTGTGCAAATTTTGATGTTTCCTATCTTCTTTGTACAACAGAACATGTGCGGTGCCTGTATTGTGAGGGTGAAGGGACAAAGATTGTGCATCCAGCATCCGAAATGTTTCATGGGAGAGAGAGGGAGTTCGAGGACACTATCTGTGGAGACCATAACGATGAGCTTATCTGCGACAACCAATATGCTGTTCAGCGCATGTGTGCAGTGGAAGAGGATTTCATGTACGTTGATATGAAGTGCATCAGTTAGATGCTCTGCAATGTTTCCTGTAATGCCACCGTGTTGTGGTGAATGAAACAACTTGGACTTAATGAATTTCTCGTTCAGAACGGTATCAAAATGAATGATCGCGTAGTTATTTTACTTATTGTTTACACATGAAGCAGAATGGCGTGGTTGCTTGTGACTTGTGTAGTACTCCACATGTTTTTTTGATCTTCCTTTTGTTTTTGGTGATGCTATATCGTCACTGGAAATAAAAAGAGGAGGTAATCATGTTTTAGGCCTGATTGTTGTCCGGATTTATCGAAGCCCAATTTTTTTTTGAAAAACTCGTAGGTGTTCTTAAGATTATTTAGCACCTAGATAAATTATTTCCAAATTTTTCTCGTGTTTTAATTAAGGTTGAATAATAATTTTCAGATCTGTTAATTTGGGTTTGATTTAATTTAAATGCATGGGATGATGCACAAATGATAATAAAAAATTAGAGATGAATAATTGCTGACTAATTTGACTAAAATATGGAATTTTAGGATATTCTAGAAATGAATTAAAGTTTTGAGGCAAAAAGCAGTAGAATGATGACACAATCTTTTGAGAAATGAAAGATGATGTAATCATTTGAAGGCCTGATTATTGAACTGTCAGTAATGGGAGGGAAAGGCAAATCAACTAGAACCAATTATAAAAGACCTCTTATCCCACACGGCTGGCAAAATCCGTGAAGAATAAAATACATCCTAAACGGCTCATTAAACGAAACTGTATAGAATAAGCATTCCTAGATGAAGCCGTCATGGATAAGGACCTCATCCGTGACGGTTCGATGAAGCAACCGTCAAGGACAACATTCGTGATGATTGGCCGACATGATCCGTCATGGATGTTGACCCTATCCGTGACGATTATTTTATGGTCAACCGTATGTAATGTTCCCGTGACGGTTGTTATAGAGTAGCCATCATGGATGTGGCGTTTATCCGTGACGGTTCTTTTTGGTGAACCGTATGGGATAAAGAAAACACATCAACCCTAGCTCCACTCTAGCCCATACAGGCCTAGTGGAGGGCGCTATCTAAGCCACCCCCACTCCAACCCTCTTTTCCGTAGCCACCTCTCGATGTCCTCCTCCCCATCGTACACTACTGCTCCTCTTCCTCCTTCTTTCTCCCTAGATCCGCACCGGTGAACCCTAGATCCACACTGCCATGGTCATGTGCGACTGCTTTGCTTGTGTTGGGACGCCAGCCTGCCTCAAGGAAAGCGGCGCCCAGTCCAGCAAGCGCCAGCGCACCGTGGTGGTCTGCTACTCCCAGCCGTCACCCAAAATGCACCCATGGCATGGGCGTCCTCATGATGGACGCACGGGTGAGGTGGCAACACTCGGCCTTTGTCCACACGAAGGATCTTGATGGCCACGCAGGAGAGGAGGCAATGCTCGGTAGGAGGGGTGTCCACATGGTGGTCGCGAGGGCGAGGAGGCGGCCCTTAGCCTCTTTCGATGCAATAGATCTCGGGCGGCAGGAGCATCCGTGCGGTCGCCGCGAGGACGAGGAGGCAGTGCTCGACCTCCATCCACCGACACCACCCCTTCCCCCTCCACCTCCACCAAACCACTGTGGCAGCTCCTCCAACGATGCCACCTGGTGCTCCATTCCAGTGAAATGCCCCCCTTCTCCGTCTATGCTTATCCAGTGCTAGTGAGATGTTGATGAAATTTTAATGAAATGTTGATAGAACATTGGTTATTTTTGGGCTATTGGATTGCTCGGTGAGGATTAATGGAACTAGCTAGTGAGACCGTGTGTGAATAATAAAAAAAAAGATAAAAAAAAAAAAATAAAAAAAATAACAAAAATAAAAAAAAAAAAAAAAATTACAAAAAAAAAAAAAAAAAAAAAAAAAAAAAAAAGAAAAAATAAAAAAAGAAAAAGGAACAGATTTTTATTTTAAAATTTATATTTAATAATAATATAACAATTTAAAAAAAAAAAAAAAAAAAAAAAATAAAAAAAAAAAATAAAAAAGAGAAAAAAAAAAAAAAAAAAAAAAAAAATTAAAAAAGAAAAAAAAAAATAAAAAAAATAATTAAAAAGTAATTAAAAAAAAAAAGAAAAAAAAGAAAATTAAACAAATATTAAAAACAAATTAAAAAAAAAAAAGATAAAAAAAATTAATAATTTATATTATAAAAAATCATTTTATAAATTTAATTTTATATATTTTAATTTTAATTTAAATTATAATAATTATTTAATATTTAAAAAACAAAAAAAAAATAAAAAAAAAAAAAAAATAAAAAAAATAAAAAAGAATAAAAAAAAAAAAAAAAAAAAAAAAAATAAAAAAAAAAAGTAAAAAAAAAAAAAAAAATAAAAAAATAAAAAAAAAAAAGA